>JAHHFK020000752.1:0-265255 GCA_024533555.2 Aedes koreicus | reverse complement strand
TGAAAAAATTTCTGAGGAAATAAACTTTAAAAACATGAACGATATTCTATCGCGACTTGGAATCCAAAACATCTGTGTTGGAGAGCTTCGACGAGAGGGTTCTCGATGTCAATTATTAAAACAAGCTATGAATGCACTAGAACAAATGTTGGAGGTGAATTGTCAAGTATGAGTTACTATCAAGACGCTGAGGTACCAGTTGTCAAAGATATAATTGATAACTACAATGCTTTATCAAAACCGATACAATTCCAGATTTCCAGATTTTAACATTGCTTACACCCTCGTGGAGTAGTCAAAAAAATATGAATGAAACAGAATGTAGTAAGCATGACATTACTTTTCTAAATTCTAATACTAAATTGATATAAATTAGGTAAATGGTTTGCTGAAAAAAGCCTTGAAGGTTCGTAACACCAAGGGATTTTTAAAACTGCCAGATGCAAGTAATGTGGTATCGAAATTCGAAAAACAAGCGCACGTAAAAGCAAAACAATATTTTTTCGTTTGCAGTACAACGATGCCCGGCATTCGCGACAAAATAAGTGTTAGAATTAATTATGGAGAAACTAGACAAACACGTATGCTTTTAGGATCATTAAACGAACTGTTTGCTAACTTCAAAGATCTGTACCCGGATTCAAAAATCGGATTTTCAACGTTTGCCAAACTTCGACCACCAGAATGCATACTTACTCGAAGTTCCGGTACTCACACAGTGTGTGTTTGTATGAGACATGAAAATATTGAGTTGTGCTTACATTCTGTGAAAGGTTTACCGATGATGAAAGGCAGTTCTTTGACGCAGTTGATTCATAATTATTTACAGCCCTTCTCGTCAATGCTACTTTTTGGAATGTGACGAATGACCGGACTTGTGTGACTTCTGTGGTAAATTGCTGGATGAAATCAAAAGTTTTCCCCTTGAAACTATTAAGTTCACAAATTGGATTCAAGTTGAAAATCACTATCAACTAGTTGATAGCACAACTAGTTTGCCTGAGGAGTTTGTAGACAATTTCAGCAGTTTACTCAACTGATTTTGGTCACATCTCTATATCACAAACGAAAATGAAAACTTACTTATCGTAACAAATTTTATTATGTTTCCTTCATCCCTAGGCACAAAAAAATAACCTTCATTTTGCAAGGCAGATAGTCACTATTTATCCGTTTGTGATCTACTACAATGTAAGTGGCGAGTTGATTTATAAAACTTTTATAATTTTATCTCCTGTTCTTGATCATAACTCTGTTCTAGCTCATTGTTTCTTTAACCCTTGAATGCGCACATTACTAAAGGATTATCATAAAAAATAATTTTCTTTTTGAACACGTTCACTGCTGTTAAACTAACAAAATACATCGATGCGGTGCTCCCAGTTCACATGACTGCTGCATCTAAGTCTATATAAAAAATTCACTGGATTATTTCTCCAAAAGGAATAGAATTAAATTATTTTTAAGCGCTTTCCGTTATGTTATTTAAGAACAACATTGCGCATTTAAGGGTTAAAAAATTGTTTGATTTTATAAAGATCAATCTCGTTCAGATAACTAAAACATACGTGTTTACTGATGGAACTGGGAGTCAGTATAAAAATAAGTACAATTTCACTAACACATCGTTCATGAAAAACGATTTTCAAATGAATGTAGAATGGAATTGTCATGCCAGTTCACACGGAAAATGCCCTTGTAATGGAGTAGCTGGGATAATCAAACCAAACTGTTGAACGTGCTCAGCTTATGATTTTGATTTCTCTGATTTTGCGTCATATGTTGTAAATTGCAAAACTCGCTACTGAACATTAGCAATAATAGCTTAGCTTAGCTTAACTGACTGCACGTATCAATGGTTGCTACTCTGTGATTGATCAGAATCAGTGAAATTGCACAATGAATCAACTGAATGGGGCTACGCGTAACCGGCCATTCTCACTGTTCACGTTTCAGTGACACAATTTCTTTAATAATCAATAACGGCGCCGGTCACGTCCTTGCAATCAGGTGGGAATAGGGAAGGAAAGTTAGTGTGAACTTTGCTGTTTGGGAACCGTGGTCACCTCTACATCCCTACAAAGGTCACAGGAAGGAGACGTAAGTTAGAAGGATCAGGATTCACCTTGATAAGTGATGTGATCATATAATATAGTTCATATAATTCAGCAGACAAAAAGGAAAACAATTACCTGTTTCATTCCGCGTTTTTGAGAGCACTTACCACCTCTCAATTGTCTGAGAATCCTTTGCAGGGTCCAACTCGTTGTTGTTCTGCTTTTTCCAAGGTATCTAAATGATGCCTATCCAAACCCACCATGCTTGTCCCATATGGCATTGCAGGTGAACGAAAATAGCATTGTAAAATAGCATTGTATCTCGAACTTAACTCCTCCAACCCTTTTGTTTTCTTCAGAATATCCACCTGCTCCGGCGAATATTTGATCAAAATTTCTTCCATTCTTGGCTCGACCGGCTTGCACCGGTCTACCAAACTCAACTTTCGGCTTCGCTCCAGGACTCGGGAAAATCTCTCCGGACACTCCAGATACCCGTTATCCTACAAAAACCGATGTTCGGTTAACTTCTCGTCGTAAACCAGTTCCGCCACGCACCATTTCCATTACCGACACAGCATTGCTGTAGATACAGTTCCAGTTAAGGGTCAAACTTGAATATCTCCAATAATAATTGTTTTGTAATATCGGAAAACACAGCGGAAAAAAAATGCTCGTCAAACTTGCTACAAACACCACCTAGTCTCCCATCACAAGCACAGGTTCACACATCACAAACATATTTTTCCACAAATGCTTTAAAAATGCATCCGTCGTACAGCAAGTTCAAGTTAAATATCCAAACTAAGACAAAAAACCAAACTGATAATCCGTTTTCTCCTGTTGTTGAGCGGAGCACCAAAAATATAAGAAACGGAAGAAAACCCGCCAGAGCACAAGCCGAAAAACGAATCGCGGCAATCACACAGTTAAGACAAGATTTGCTGCCAAACACACGATTGTTTACTATAGCACTGCGATGATAATTTTATTTTATTTTTATTTTAATTTAAATTAAAATTTAAATTAAAATTAATGTTTTTTTTTTTTTTTAATAATCGTTTATTTTTACAGGCTCAATCGAATCAACTTTACAGAGCCAAATTTTCATATTTATATACATCATTTATCTTAAAACTAAAGTTAGGAGGATAGAGCCGATTACTCGCGGCCGTCTCGAGGTTAATAGGAATTACAAATTACGGATGGGAAAGAGGGTGGGAATTTAAGGTATGGTTTACATAACACATTAAATTTAAATTCTAAATTATCTAAAAACTTATAACTATACAATTTATGGTTTACTTTTGACTTGAACATTTTTTGAAAAAGAAAAAAAAACACACATACACAGATAAAAAAAAAAAACTTATAGTAAACATACAGGTTAAACTAACTACAATCTAAGGCTAATGTTAGTCAAAAACACATAAATGAGTTTCATGTACTCCAAATCACGTACAGCCAAAATATCTCGAATTGGCACATTGGGTTGTCTACCTCGAGCCCGAAGGGAATCACAAAGCTTAGATCTGACTCCACGATGCTCAACACAAGACCAAATAACGTGATCTGCGTCCTGATAGCCTTGTCCACACTCGCAGAGATTGCTGTCGCTCAGCCCAACCCGGTATAAATGAGCGTTCAAAGAATAATGATTGGACATGAGGCGAGACATGACACGAATGAAGTCTCGACCCACATCCATCCCCTTAAACCAGGATTTCTTCGACACCTTTGGGATGATAGAATGTTGCCATCGCCCCAAATCTCCTTTACTCCATTTATACTGCCAGCTGACGAGTGACTGTTGACGAAAAATAGGAAAAAATTCGTTGAAGGCGATTTGTCGATCACAAATATCGCCTTCCATAGCGCCCACCTTTGCAAGCGAGTCCGCTTTCTCATTGCTCGGAATTGAACAATGAGATGGGACCCATACAAAGGTGATGATAAAATAACGCGAAGATAAAGCACTTAGAAGCTCCTGTATTTTCATGAGAAAATACGAGGAGTGCTTTACCGGCCTCAATGAGCGAATAGCCTCTATAGAACTGAGACTATCCGTGAAAATGAAGTACTGATCCGGTGTTAATGAGGCAACCATTTCTAGCGTAAAGTGTATTGCCGCTAATTCGGCGACATATACGGAACAAGGAGCTTGAAGTTTACGATTGGCGCTATAAATTTCATTAAATATACCAAAGCCTGCTGACTCCTCTATCAAAGATCCGTCAGTGAAGAACGATTTAGTGGAATTAACTTGGCCAAACTTTGCAGCAAATATTACCGGAGCAATCATAGGACGATGATGCTCTGGGATTCCATGAAGCTCTTGCTTCATGGATAAATCAAAATGAACCGAATTGTCGAAATCGGAGAAGCAAACACGATTGGAAATGTTCGGCGAAGGGCTGACATCCTGTGTTATGTACAAATGGTACAAGGTCATGAAGCGGGTTTGAGTATTCAACTCAAGGAGCTTCTCAAAATTTTCGATCACCTGGGGGTTCATAACTTCACACCTGGTGAGGAGCCGGAGAGATAATTCTGAAAACCGATCCGAGAGTGGCAACATGCCAGCCAGCACTTCAAGACTCATGGTGTGAGTCGAGTGCATGCAACCTAACGCGATACGAAGACACCGATACTGAATACGTTCCAGTTTAATGAAGTGCGACCGAGCCGCTGACTGAAAACAAAAACTACCGTATTCCATAACCGACAAAATCGTTGTCCGGTACAACGTTAGAAGATCTTGTGGATGAGCTCCCCACCAGGTCCCGGTAATTGTGCAGAGAAAATTGACCCTCTGCTGGCACTTTCGCTTCAGATACTCAATATGGGATCTCCAGGTGCACTTAGAATCGAACCAGACCCCAAGATATTTAAATGACATAGAATGAGTTATCGGCTTACCCCAAATTTGAAGCTTCGGTTGTGCTGGGTTATGCTTCCTAGAAAAAACTACCAACTCAGTTTTCTCCGTAGAGAATTCGATACCTAGCTCTAAAGCCCAAGTAGACAAATTGTCTAAGGTATCCTGTAAGGGTCCTTGCAGATCGACCCCATTGGGTCCCGTGACAGACACTACGCCGTCATCTGCAAGTTGTCTCAACGTACAGTTGTCACTTAGACAACCGTCAATGTCTTTGACATAAAAATTATACAAAAGGGGGCTTAAACATGATCCCTGGGGGAGACCCATGTAGCTAAATCGTGAAGCTGTAGAGGTTCCATGAGAGAAGCTCATATGTTTCTCTGACAGCAAATTGTACAAAAAATTATTCATTAATGGTGAAAAGCCACAAGCGTGGAGTTTATCTGAAAGAACTTCAACAGATACTGAATCAAAAGCCCCCTTGATATCCAAGAAAACAGAAGCCATTTGCTCTTTTTTAGCAAAAGCTAACTGAATATCTGTGGAAAGCAACGCGAGACAGTCGTTCGTTCCCTTACCCCTACGGAAACCATATTGAGTATCTGAAAGCAGGTTGTTCGTCTCAACCCATTTGTCCAGACGGAAGAGGATCATTTTCTCCAACAACTTTCGAATGCAGGATAACATCGCGATGGGTCGATAGGAGTTGTGGTCGGACGCGGGTTTGCCAGGTTTTTGAATGGCGATAACTCTCACCCGCCTCCAATCATCCGGTACAATGTTGAGCTCCAAAAACTGATTAAACAAGTTCAACATGCGCCTCTTCGCGACGTCTGGAAGGTTCTTAAGCAAGTTGAACTTGATTCTATCAGCTCCTGGAGCCGTATTGCCACACGAAAGGAGCGCGAGAGAGAGTTCTACCATTGAAAAAGGTTGGCTGATCTCATCTATCGGATTCTCGGTTTCGCGAGGAATGATCCGTGCCGGCACAGAATCTGGACAAACTTTTCGCGCGAACTTGAGGATCCATTGATCCGAGTACTCTTCGCTCTCGTTGTTCGTAGTTCGGTTACGCAATCTTCGCGCCGTGTTCCAAAGAGTACTCATCGACGTCTCGCGCGATAGCCCGTCCACGAATCTTCGCCAGTATCCGCGTTTCTTGGCCTTGATGAGGCTCTTAAGTTCACGTTCAAGAGCCGTGTATACTTCGAAGTGCTCAGGTGTTCCACGTCTACGGAAAACTTTAAACGCGTCGGACTTTTTACGGTAAACCTCGGTGCATTGCTGATCCCACCATGGAGAAGGAGGTTTCCTGCGAAATGACGTCCCTGGAACTGGTCGAGTTTGAGCTTGAAGCGCGCTGTCTAAGATCAGGTTGGAGAGGAAGTTATATTCGTCTAGCGGTGAAAGCCTTTCTACCGTCGTTACGGCTTCATCTACTGCTGTCCTGAACTTTGTCCAATCGATGTGACGGGTAAGATCATACGTGACGTTGACAGATTTCGACGGATTGAACCCGGTGGCAACCGAAATTTTTATGGGCAAGTGATCACTACCGTGGGGATCTTGAATCACATTCCATGTGCAATCCAACGATAATGAATTCGAACAAAGTGTGAGGTCTAATCTACTGCCAACTGAGGATGTTCCAGCCAAACGTGTTACTTCTCCATTGTTAAGAACTGTCATATTGAAGTTGTCACAGAGGTCATATAATAAGGAAGACCGGTTGTCGTCGTACAGTTCTCCCCAGCCTGTACCGTGAGAGTTAAAATCTCCCATGATCAACCGCGGAGCAGGAAGAACCGAACAAATATCTGAAAGTTGTTTTCGGTTTATTGAGGCTCTAGGAGGAATATAAACGGAAGCAATGCAAAGGCTTTTATTTTTAATAACAGCCTGACATGCGACAACTTCAATACCTGGAATAGGAGGAAAATTCACTCTATAGAAGGAGTAGCACTTTTTGATCCCCAGAAGTACTCCTCCTCCACGTGAATCCTCACGATCAAGACGAATAATATTGAAATCATGAAACGGAAGATCGATTTCGGAAGAGAGCCATGTTTCACAAAGAGCGAAAGCATCACAACCGGTATTGTGAGTTAAAAATTTGAATGATTCCAATTTAGGAATCAAACTTCGACAATTCCACTGTAGAACAGTGATCAAATCCCCGACCTCATTTGGAAAATTATCCATCGAAGGAGATGATAGCTGCAAGGAGGGGCCACTTAATTGTCAATTGCTTCAAAAAAGTCTTCACTGTTGGAAGCATTGCCAAAACAATGCTTTTGAGAGGGTCAGAAATTTCGAGGTACTTGAAGATACCTTCGACAATGTTATCAAATGAGAACAGCCCAGTCGAGGAAGGGGCTTCTGTTCTTAAAATTGGGGCATCAGGGGTTTTGGATGTCCCCGGAAGAGATGGAAAGTCCTGGGTGTAGTTAGTACTACGAAAACCAGGAGGAATTGGATTTTCCTTTTTCCCACCTTTTTTTGAAGTAGGCATGCTGGTCTCGGGCTTCTTTTCAGCAACTTTCCGTGGGCGGACGCGTCTTCGCTTCCTTGAAGCACCTTCCGGAAAAGTGAACGATGTTCCCTCTTCAGCCGAATCAAAGTCAGACTCGTCATCTGACAGAGGAGCAAAGGGATTTGTATTGGCATTGGGTGATGGGGAGGCCTTTTTCACCATTTCGGCGAAAGATTGCCTGGAACGCTGTTTTAGCGAGCGTTCTATTTTTTCCCCGTGTTGTTTGTACGCCGGGCACGATGAGAGAGCATGAGGAGGAGTTCCCTTACAGAAAGCGCATTTTGGTGTGCTGTCTGCACAGGCGCCATCCTCATGTTTCTCCCCGCAGTTGGAGCAGCGTGCCTTATTGCCGCAATGGGAGGTCGTATGTCCCATCTGCTTGCATTTTTGGCAGATCATGACCCGAGGTACAAACAACCGCACAGGTAGTCGAAGTTTTCCCAACTCGACGTATTGAGGGAGGGCTGAACCAGAGAAGGTCACACGAAACGAGTCTGAGTTGGTAAATTTCTTTTTACCCTCACTGATCGATACTGTGCCTAGTTTTTGCACATCCAGTATCTTGACTGAAGGAAGCAGAGGGTTCTTAAAGCGACCAACCCCCTGCTTCAACAGGATCTCAGGGGTCAAGCTCGCTTCGGTGACCACCCCTTCAATCTCAATACCTCGAGCTGGGATGTACACTAAATATTCCAGTGTAAAAAACTGAGAGACAGCAATTTCGTTAGCTTGTTTAAGGTTGGACACAACAACTTTTAATTTATTGGGTCTCACCTTAATTATCTCGGTCACGGCCGAGAATCGTTTCGTCAGATCGTTTGAAATCTGGTAAATATTGAGAGGTTTCGTTTTGGGCCGAAAATAGACAACCCAAGGACCAGCTGAACTATCTGGATAAGCACGCGATCGGGTAACTTTAAGAGCTACCCCATCATTTGGCGGCATGGATGAATCATCTTCCGACAAATCATCCATGTCGCACCCGTGGGAGCTTATGATGCTCAACCACTAACGCAATTATCTACAATCAATCACAGATAAACAAACTAAACCTAAGCACACAACAAACTAAACCTAAGCACACTCTCTCACACGCTCTCACACACTCTCACTCACTCTCACTCACTCTCCACACAATACAAAACAATATATTCAGAAGAAAGAGAACAAAAGCTTATCTTATATATATCACTGATCTGCTGCAGCCGGGCGACGAATGTGCTGCTGTCGAACGACGATCCGTGGCCGCGTGTGCCGGCTAGACGTTGAGCTGAACGATGATGATAATGATGACGATGATGATGTTGCTGATCGGTGGTGGTTAGCAGATGATCGACTGCACGCTACACACGATGGACTGCTGGTGTGCGTGCCGTATAGATGCGGAGCAATATGGCTTTTAGGTCGTGGCAATATCGCTAATTGCAATTAATGACGTTGTTGCACTGTTTAACACTCAACGTTTTCTACTTCAGAAAACTAAGACTCGATATCACTCGCGACTCAGAAAAAAAAATAGCGCTGAAGGCTTGAAACAACTTGTGAAAAGCTTCCAAAGCAACGGAAAGCTGACCGAACGAACTGTTCCGTTCGCTTGTTCACTGGGCAATGAACAAAAACAAAACCAAAAACAAAAAAAAAACACAAACCCACCCCCAACCACGCCCCCCCCCCACCAAAACAAAAAAAAAAAAAAAAAAAAACCCAACCCCCCCCAAATTTAAAAAAATACACATAACAATTATAATCCCCTCCCACAAACAAAACAAAAAAAAAAAAACCGGTGGCGCCAAAAAAAAAAAAAAAAAAACAAAAAAAAAAAAAACGGAAAAAAAAAAAACAACGACCAAAAATTTTTTTTACCCCAAAAAAAACCCACACTTTTTTAAAAAAAAACTTTTTCCAAAAAATTTTAAAAAAAATTAAAAAAAAAAGGATAAAAAGGAAGGGCAAAAAACCCCCAAAACCAACTTTTTTCACAAAACTTTCCCCCCCCTCGCGAGTGAAGGGTCCGTCAATTCGAGTTGAGGAAAGTGCCATTCTCATTTTTTCACCACTTTCGATCAATCAAGCACAAAAGATTCAATTTCAAAAGATCTCATGTCAATCGCGGCCTGGTTTGACAAAGAATTATTCCTAAAGTCTTAACCAATGAACCCTCTGCCGTCCAGTATCGATTAATTTTGTATTCACCTGCTAACCACTGAACAGCGAAATCCACTAGTGTCATGAGAACGGCAACCATTTGCGGTTGGTTTTCGATTGGACATCAATCAGGAAGTGCCATGATTTACATGGAACCATACTAATGGTGATTGACCTAACATTGAATATCGGATCGGCTTTTACTGAACTGATGGATGACCTAATTATCATCATCTCTGTGGGCGTATGCAGGGTGATTTTTAGAGGGTAGCCAAATGAGAAAGTCGTTAGCTATGTGATATAATTAACTTTTGGAAAACAATTTTTGTGTTTTAGACATATATGTTTCTCAACATCATTTGCTTCATCGTGTTATTCAATACGCTGACAGAAGACTGTCATTGTTTATCTGAGTCAAGACAGTTTGAGTTAGGCAAAATGGAGTGAATTGATAAAGACACTAGAGTTTTGATTATTCAAAACTACTACGAGGGACTGTCTTGTAGACATATTGCCCAAATTGTGAAAAAATCTAAGACTGGTGATGATGTGATGTGATAGAAAGCTACTACTATTGCAGGATTTGCCATGGCGTACAGTGGCAAGATCAAACTGTACATACCTGTAATGAATGATGATGGTCCCACCACTTACCCCTACAAAGATTTGAGCTAGACAATTTATCTATGAGATAATTTATTTAAAATCCTTTAAACATAAAAGATAAAATTAAAATTCAATCCTCACTATTCCGTTGTATGAAGGACCAAAAACGGGAGTGTGGACCCAGAAGCACTTAGCACAGGAAATGAACAGTAAGCAATACACATTAGGATTTCCGTCTGGTGGTTTGTTAAAAATAGGGTTAGCAAACTCACTGTAGACTGTCGGAAGATAATTAGACGTTCGTTGATGTCTATCGGACGATTTCCATCAAAGAAGGCATAATTTTCATCTATGACTTACGTCATATAACCACGAATCCCTCATCCAGCCTTCACTTCGTCTGGTACCCTGTATTCCCCTCTTACCCTTTGTTAATGATTGTTTGTATGTAGTGTACGTAAAAGATTATAATATATGTATTTGCAAAATACAACTGACAGCCACTGGATTGTAACTGCAAAATAAGAATTGGATGTGTATTAATATCTTAATAGTTCTGGAAAAGCTGAAAAGCGGAGTAGATCAGTCAATTCAACGAAGATAAAATTTCAATTAAAAGATATTTGATTTGTTTTATTTTTTGAGAATCAACCGACTATTCTATAAGTCGAAGAAAGCAGTTTTAGTGATCGAAGAGCCTGGATTGATGATTTTTGAAATAAATGGAATATTTTATCAGAATACCACCTAACACATATATTTAAATACAATCCTATACTGGTTATAATCGCATGCCAGTCTTTTATAGAATAATAGATGAAGTTAAAAATAGAATTTTAATAAAAATTTTATGCAGAAATGCTGAAAAACAAATGGAGCATTGCAAGCATTAAATTGTCATGCTACTCCATATTGTGAAACGCAAAAGTAATTTGAAATGCAAAGATGTCCCGAAGCGTGCTGAAATTATTAATTAAATAAGAATGGAAAATATACGCTGCTTGAACACGATCTTTAGTAGCAGCCACTCACTTCCCTATTTTCAAGTCGAAAACATTGCCCAAACTACGCCAACCAGCTTCTCCGTGCTGAAATGCTGTTAAAATATGTGTAGACATATTTATATTTTCACAGTAATCCCTAGAAGAAGGCGAAATATATAACGACGAAACGTCGGAAAATAGAAAATTGTCTGTTTTCATTACTACAAAGATTGAAAGCCAAAGAAATCATCATAGAACTACAAAGTCGCAGTTGATAATCAGTTATAATATGTATATGTAGATAACGACAGTAGAAAAACTATTTAATGTGATAGAGCCACAATGTAACTGACTCTTAGCTTCGTAGCATCCCTCTGAGGCCTTGTAGCACGTCAAGCCGGTCAGTTCAGCGCAAGGGGTGAAAAAATCGAAGACTGGTGTGCACAAAATCATCAAAAAAATTGAAGAAGAGCATACTGTGGACGATCTGCCAAGATCCAGAACCAGAAACGGCCCTGTCAACACGCAAAAGGAGAAGAAATGTGTTGAGCTTCTGTTATCCGAAAAATCGAACTCAATCCGACAGCTTGCCAAAAGTATCCGTTGGATTTGTCCAAAGCGTCAAAAAGAAAAATAACTTCGGGGCATACAAGATGCAATCAACTCCAAAACGCAGCACGGAACAACTGGAACGAGCCAAAGAACAATGCTGGAAGCTTAATAAAATGTCAAGAAAGCTCCCCAATTGTTGCATTTTGATGGATGACGAAACATATTGCAAACTGGACGCTACGCTACCCGAGCCGCAGTTTTATAATGCGGCTGTTGAGGAAAACGTACCTGATGACAGAAGAACGATCGTAATGGAGAAATTCGGCAAAAAAGTTCTTTTGTGGCAGGCTATTTGCTCATGTGTCAAAAAACAGTTTTCCATATTTCACCACCATCTTCAACGGTGAAGTTGATTGCAAAGAAAGCATAAAAAGCGTCTTGTTCCTCTGTATCGTGAACACAAAGTCCCCCCTCTATTCTGGCCTGCTCTTGCATCTGCTCACTACGTTTCTGCTACTTTGGATCTGATGAAAAAGCACAGTATCAATTTTGTCCTGAATTGCATCCTATCGAGCGCTACTGTGCAATGATCAAACAGCACCTCCGAGAGGATGGCAGAGAGGCACAATCTGTCAATGAGTTCAAAAAAATGTGGTCATCTGCTAGCCGAAAGGTATCGCAGTGAACTGTGGAAAGGCTAACGAAGGGTATTCGTCAAAAAGGGCACCAGTTTCATACCTAGGAGCATTTTGATTAAAATTATATTGTTTCCGTAACACAGAAACAACGGTGATTATAACACGTAAAACCGTTTTTGAATTTGATAACTTATAAATAAACCATCTGCAAAACAATGTTTCCTATTTATAAAATGAACAGTCCTTATAGCACTGAACAAATCTGAAAAACGATTTACTCAAGATTACATAGCTTTTGCTGATCCTCTAACTCCTGTATACAACACTTATGCTAAATTCGCGGAAATAGATAAGGAAATCTCCTTCCAGAAGGTAGTTCTTACAAACAGTAATACAATCGATTAACAGCATAAACTCAATAGATGGTTCAGTGAAATGTTACAATAGTAAGGAGGCACTCCCAACTACCTATCCAAATCGTTTCACCTGGGTGCCCTGATGGTCCTTGTTTTCTCTGATATATAACTTGCATTAAATATTTGGTTAAAATGCTGAATTCTTAGTCTTTTGCTAGGGAATTTTGAAGAAAATCAAATTAAATTTTGCTGTTAAGTAATTATTCTCTTAACACTGAATGCTGCTAATTGTCTTTTGGAATCAAATAAAAGGCCCTTACTCGTAATGCAGGCCAATTATTATGTTAAAGATAACTACTTCATACGCTATGGTTTCTTGTCTACCTGAGTCGCTAGATTTCACAAAAATTCAAAGGATTTTTTTCATTTGATTCATTTCAGTCTGAATTGTTGCAATACTATTCATTATTTTGAATTGACCTGTCCATTTTACCCCAAATGGCATACACGAATGTACATCATTTCATCCCAGTGCGTCGAACTTAAATTATG
This sequence comes from Aedes koreicus, assembly GCA_024533555.2. Taxonomy (NCBI): domain Eukaryota; kingdom Metazoa; phylum Arthropoda; class Insecta; order Diptera; family Culicidae; genus Aedes; species Aedes koreicus. The sequence goes on along the minus strand of JAHHFK020000752.1, from coordinate 251,952 downwards.
TTTGTACAAGATTGTTTGTAAAAAAAAAAACAATTAATCCCGAACTCATTGCCAAAAAACATAAATTATAGATGAAATAAAAAAAAACACGAATTTAACAAGCCACCAACATGGTTGTTTTATAAAACCCTGCATTCCTCTCCGATTGCCTAATGAAACAACAATTTGATTACTTAAGTTAAAATTGAACAACATAAAAAAAATGTGAGGAACTAAAAATGAGCGAGAAAAACGTCAGTTTTCTAAATATTGCACGTGTCTATTCAACCCCAGATGCTTAAATTACTTCAGATTTTACTAGTAAACAGATATTATCATTATGTCAAAATTTGTTATCATTGATGCGCCTCGAGCACTGTAGGAAAATTTTCAGAGAGTTGAGCGGATTTATGTAACCTTAAACATGATTCAATCCGCCAGGTATCCTTTATGTTGCTTCCTTCCTACTTAGCTTTATACGACCTATAAAGGGTGATACGGTCAAAATTTGGTCAAGGGAAAACGCGTGTAAATCGGTGAAATCGTTTATTTAAAAAATCAAATTAAATTTCTTTTTCAAGTTCAATTAGTATAAAATTCATGAAAAATATTCAGTTAGGCTTCCGCTTTTCCAAATCCGAATTGCCGGGCCTTACGCTTGACCCCTGCCATCAGATTTTGTACAGCCACCTTGTCCACCTTCTTCGCCGCAGAAAGCCAGTTTGCCTTGAACTGCTGCTCGTCCTTAGCAGTTTTTTTGGTCTTCTTTAGGTTCCGCTTGACAATAGCCCAGTATTTCTCAATTGGGTGGAGCTCTGGCGTGTTGAGAGGGTTCTTGTCCTTGGGAACCACCTGCACGTTGTTGGCGGCGTACCACTCCATGGCCTTTTTACCGTAATGGCAAGATGCCAAATCCGGCCAAAACAGTACGGAACAACCGTGTTTCTTCAGGAAAGGCAGCAGACGTTTATTCAAACACTCTTTCACGTAAATTTCTTGGTTGACAGTCCCGGAAACTATGAAAATGCTGCTTTTCAAGCCACAGGTACAGATGGCTTGCCAAACCAGATATTTCTTTGCGAACTTTGACAGTTTCGTGTGCTTGAAAATATCTGCTACCTTTCCCCCTTCCTTTTGCCGTATAAAACTCCTGTCCCGGAAGCTGCTTGTAGTCGGCTTTGACGTAGGTTTCGTCGTCCATTACCACGCAGTGAAACTTCGTCAGCATCGTCGTGTACAGCCTCCGGGATCGCGCTTTGGCCGTCGTATTTTGTTTATCATCGCGATTTGGAGTCACTACCTTCTTGTAAGTCGATAGTCCGGCTCGTTTTTTGGCTCGATGCACGGTTGTAGACGATACACCCAGCTTATTTGCGGCATCTCGGAGAGATAGGTTAGGGTTTCGCTTGAAACTACCGGCAACTCTCTTTGTCGTCTCAGCGGCTTCCGGTTTTCGATTTCCCCCCGATCCAGACTTCCTGGCTGTCAACAAACGTTCCCCAAACACTTTAATTACATTTGTAACGGTTGATTTGGCAACTTTTAGCGATTTTGCCAACTTTGCGTGCGAGTAGCTCGGATTTTCGCGATGCGCGAGCAAAATTTTGATACGCTGCTCTTCTTGCTTGGACGGCATTTTGACAACTGAAGAGTGAATTCCAAAATCAAAATAAGAGCAACATTCTACACACACACACCTTCAAAATGAGGGGTGTTCAGGTTTTTTAAACGCAAAATTGAAAGAAATACGTCAAGTTGATATTGACCAAATTTTGACCGTATCGCCCTTTAGTGTTTTGCTTTCCTCTCGAATTAGTGTTTTTAAGTACTCTCACAGCTTTGCATCGAGTTTTTTTTATTCTATTCCAAAGCATCCGATCGTATAGTGAGTGGCAAGCACTATGAAACGTTGATGCAACAGGGCAGTCGAATATATTTCCCATCAGAAAAGATAAGTGGAACTGCAAAGGATTTCTCGGCTTCATAAAAAGCGAGTATCACGTCAACACATTCATATCCTTTCTTTATTTGACCTGCATTCTTCGGTATTGCCTTAGTTTCAGATCACCAGTTTTACACATTGAGGATGTATGTTAGTCCAAACATCATCTGTTGGTTCTCTGTGTATTAACAGCTGATCTGTAAATAACGGAGTAGCAAATTCTCCTGCATATGCAGGAGCATATGCTGCTCATGGTTTTAATATACTATACAGAAAAATAAATCTGAATTCTCATTATGATGTCAATATTGATGCCTGTAAAACTGTATTTCATTGCGTTTATGGGCATAATATTGAACAGTAACATTCGCTATAACTTTCAGAGCTGTGTAATTAAGGATATACATCAATAGTGGGTCACATTATTTCAAAAGTCACCCAACACTATTTGCTGCAAACTAGTGTTCGATTGGGTGTTTTATAAAGATCTCCTTGAAATATATGCAACAAAAAGTAAATTATTTTTGCTAAGGTTATCATTGAATCACCTGTGTTATTATACTTCAAACCTCAACGAAGTAAAAACTCACTTCAATTTCACACCCACTGTGCTCAGTTTCAAATTTGCCTACCACAATGTAAAATCCCTGGTGCACTTTTCATCTCGCAGGTGTAGCTGCTAGTATGTGTGTATGTTTGCATGTATGTATGCATGTATGTATGAACACCATACTCTGCATGGGCGTTGGAAGCCGAAATCTGGTCCGGATGCCAAAGGACACCACCGCAAAATTAATTTACATTTAAAATAACACCGTTTTCCGATCTTGCCAGATAAAAGCCAGTCAGTGGGGAACGTACAAAATTAATTGAATTTCCAATTTTTTTGTTGCCTACTTATCTGCATACAGCCCTCAATTAGAATACCCATGAATATGCAACAATCAACGCCACTGAGTACCCACTCGTATGCAGAATGTAGAGCCTGGTATGGATGAGAGTCGTTCCTTCTGGGACTGTAACGGCTGCTTTGGTAAGTTTAATGGCATCACTTAAACGAATGAATGAAAAAAAAGCCTGTCGCTCCATTCGATCGTAATGCCAACGAGTTGAAACCACGCGCTGGTGGAGTTTTCCGCAGGTGGTTGGCATGCGTTGAGGTTTTAACATTTTGACCTCTATGGCGAATGCAGTAGCTTGTTGTATTGGAAAACTGTAAATTTTATCACTTGGTTGGCTTTGCTGCCGAGTTCCACTTTCCCATATTATGCACTGAGAGCAGATAAATATGCATATGAGATGGCACTCTCTGATGACCCCTAAAAATTCATTCATCCATGTATCTATGCACAGGGAGTGGTTTACCGGGGATATTTAATTAATTTCTCGGAGGTTTGGATGCTACAGTATCAAGGGGGAAATAAGACTTCTTTGGTTTCATTGTGAAGAAAAACTCGTTTGAAAAAAGAGTGCATTATTATACTGAACTTCTCAGGTGTAATTACAGAAAGAATTCTCATGAATCAAAGCCGATACACCCATGGCAGAATGTGAAAGGTCTTTCGTGTTAATTGAAAGCTAAAAAATATCCAATTTCTTTCTTTTACGACTGCCGGAATAATTGACGCCTGGAAAAAATAGGTTTCAGCTGATAAGGTAGAACAAATATCATTACGGTTAGTGGTTAAATTTTGGTAAGGACGGCGTTGGATGGAAGCGGTCATCAACAACCAACATAAGGGCGTAGAAAATCAAAACCAATGCTGATGGCTACTGATGATAACGCTTTCGGTGTAAGTGTTGCGTAGTTCCATACCGTCAGCGGCTAATGGTTATTCCTGCTTAATCTCATATCAACACCATAACAACACAGATTGGGTAAATTGACAAAAGCTTTATTCACAACGACGAGGGTTAAAGCTGGACATTTGGAAAACTAAACATGGGCGAAAACCTGTTACCCTTTCCTTGAATTTTGAATTGTCAATTGTACGTAAACGCCCCCTTCTTCATGGTTTATGATACTTTCATAGCGCATGTTATAGGTAGATACATTTTTTTGTACCTGTCTTTTTACGGAAATAAAGCTTGTTCAATATTTATTATTTATTTATTCGTCAACAGATAAAAATTGTGCAACCCAATGACAACTAGATAACACTAAATTACATACAATAACTAACACATACATCTTCGGAAACAACGCTTATTAACATCACGGGATACATTAAAATTAAACACGTTATAGCAGCTGTTGAAAACGCGACACATCCTTAGCACAGGTTCGTGTTTGCCGTAGTTGGTCCTTGAGTGCCGGTTTATATAGAAAGATTGTAAACGTAAGTTTCGTCGTCGAGTGTTGATGTTCAAGAGATCAAGTAAAGTGGAACAGTCGATGTTTCCCTAAAGGAGGTCACCAACAAAACACGCTTTGGCCACCATACGCCTCCCTTCCAACAATTCGAGATTGATGAGCTTACACCGACTTTCATAACATGGCAAACTGCGAGGGTCTTGCCAACGAAGATGTCGCAGAGCAAAGCGTATAAACCTTCGCTGAACGGCTTTGATCCTCTGGAATGCATTTTGGTAGAAAAGGGACCAAACGACAGCACAGTACTCCAAAATAGGACGAATCAAAGAGCAGTATAGTGCCTTCAGACAATAAACGTCTTTGAAGTTTTTTGCGAAGCGGACGATGAATCCTTACTGCGATGAGGCATTAGAAACAATATAGGCAATGTGGTTCTCGAATGACAGTTTGGAGTCGAGCATTACTCCCAGATCCTTGACTGTTGTTTCACGTTTCAAGCGTGTTCCTCGAATGATGTAGTCGTGGAGATACATCGCACGTTTTTGGCCAAAGGAGATAGTCGAGCATTTTGATACATTTAATGACATTCTGTTGATCTGGCACCAGTCTTCAAACACTTCTAGGGTTTTTTTTCATTAGGGCGAATCTACAATTGAGAGACTCTCTTCGGGCTCGCTCTCTTTCATTCATAAATCAATCACCTTTTTCGTTTTTCATTCTACTATTTGTAGAGTATGCTAGCCAGCACTGTTGTGTTTCGATCTGTACTAAAGAATACCTCGAAAGTTTTATAATGGCGCTGTAATGAATGAAAGAGAGCGAGCCCGGAGAGAATCTCTCAATTGTAGATTCGCCCTAATGAAAAAAAACCCTAGACTTGTTGTTCCTGCTGAAGAAAATGGGCGTCTTCTGGATATTTTAGGACGTAGTACAACTTTAGGTCGTCCACGTAGGATAATTTCAGGCATCCGAGGACCAAGTTCACGTCGTTCATATATAACAGGAAAAGGAATGGACCAAGGTGGCTGCCTTGCGGAACGCCGGATGTTACTGAAAAGCTGGACGAAGCATAATCTGAAATCTTGACAGACAATGTTCTACCAGTCAGGTATGAGCGGAGCCAGTTCAACAATTGATCGTGAACGCCCATTTTCTCGTATTTGGAAATTGCAATCTGATGGTTCATTTTATCGAAGGCCGCAGAGAGATCTTTGTATATGGCGTCTACTAGGGGACCGCGTTCCATTTCGCGGATGACGAACAATGTAAATACGGTGAGGTTGGTCGACGTCGAGCGCTTGGGCATAAAACCGTGTTGTTCAGGAGAAATAGTATGTGAATAGTCATGGACAAGCCTTTGAAGAACAATTAGTTCCAAAAGCTTGGATACAGCACTTAGTGCAACAATCCTACGATAGTTGGTGACGGATCGCTTGCATCCCTTTTTGTGTATTGGGAAAACAAACGGCTCTTCCTAGCATACAGGAAACACAAATTGAAGACCATAGCCAGGGGCACATCCAGTGTGTTAAGGCAACGCTTCAGGACAACTGAAGGAATACCATCAGGACCGCATCCAGTTGAGCTTTTTATCTGCTTCACGGCTAAAATTACCATGTCACTATGGATAGTGAGTGCAGAGCCAAATACAGACAAGCGGGGAACATTGCTAGTAGCCGCTTCGAGGCCCTCGGCATCCAGCATTTTGTCGCAGAAGACGCTTAATAAGCGGTGTTGGCTCACAAGTTAGTATTTTACACTTGCAATGTTTTTGATTCAGATGCCATTGAGTTTGAATATTGTTTAACAAGGCACAAATATGCTTTATTCCCTACCCGAGTGATCTTCATGACCGGTCCTGCAATCAAACTTGCCACCCTATTTTGGAGATTAAAGGTTGTCCACAGTAAAATTGCATCACTTTTAACTCGTCCTCAAAAACAAGTCTATCAAATGATTGTTTTGAAATATTGAGGGAATAAAAAACAATGTATAATCTAGGTTTAGGTATTTTTATTTCACTGTATTTTTTTTACCAAATCCAAAAGCCCGAACTTTTTTCGTAATACCACGCATAACATTTTGTACAAGGCTTGAACCGACATTTTTTCCGCTTTCAATCATGACTTCAACATTTTCTATTCTGTAGTGACAACTTTAGGATGCTTACGAACATCGTTCGTGCTTCATTATAGCCCAATATTTTTCAATTGGTCGCAACTCAGAAGAGTTTGGGGGATTAAGATCCTTCGGCACGAAATTGACACCATTCATCTCATACCACTCCAGAACATCCTTGGAGTAGTGACAAGAGGTCAGGTCCGGCCAAAAAATGGTAGGAACGTTGCGTGTTTTGGGAAACGGTAGTCGTTCTTTCAGGCATTCATTCATGTATACTTGACCATTTACAGTTGAAGTTGTCACGAAAGGCTTGCTCCGTTTACCACACGAACCCTGCCAAATCATGAATTACTTGGGGAACTTTGACACTTGCTGTTTCTTGAGAGACTCTGGAACATCGAACTTGTCTTTTGCAGTCGCATACTGGTTGCCGAGAATTTGTTTAAAATCCGCTTTTACGTGTGTTTCATCGTCCATGATGCAGCAGTGTGGTTTCGTCAACATTTGTGTGTACAGCTTACACGCAGGTGTTTTAGCTTTCCTATTCTGTTTTTCATTGCGGTTTGGAGCTTTCTGAACTTTGAATGAACGAAGCCCGGCTCGTTTCTTGGCTTTCTGCACGAAACTTTTGGTCAAGTAGAGCTTTTTCCTGACATCCCGAACGGAACAGTTGGGTTTGCGTTTAAAGGCAGCAACCACTCGCTTGTGATCCTTCACACAGTACGGAACACTTTTTCTACCACTCACCTGCTTCCGATCGACAGTTAAACGTTCCCCGAAACGTTTTATGACACGAGACACTGTAGACTGGTGAATTTTCAACATCTTTCCGATGGCTCGGTGCGAAAGAAGTGGGTTGTCGAGGTGCGTGTGCAAAATGTTCTCGCGCACATGCAAATGTTCCTTCGACTCCATTTTCGAAGCTACGATTCACAATGAAACTCACGCAGTGTAAACAATACACGCTGAGGTCATTCCACCCAAAATTTCGTTGAAATCAACCCAAAGGGCAAAATGTTACAGCTTATTGAAAGTGATGCAATTTAACTGTGGACACCCTTTAGTTTATGATTGTCAAATTTATTAGCAAGAGATTCAATCTACCGTGTGGGACGTACTCAACTCACGAGAAAATAATAAGTGCGATCAATGTATAACATACAATATGTTTTATATGATGTACTGACGCTACTTATCTCATTACATCCAGTCGGGATGTTCTTTAGTGGAACGACAAACTGGCAGCATTGAGGAAAAAATCTAGACAATTCCTCAATCGAGCAAAAGCTACAAACTTAGAAATTATGAATTTTACACGAGACGTAATTCATGTTTGTAAAAAGTCGGAGAACTTAAAATAAGATTTCGTGTAAAGTTATGTCTCCTCAAACTGACACATACGCAATTCGACAAAAGATGTGTTTGATTGAATTTATTTTCTCATCTCTTTCAACTCATTCTTAAGAGCTAAAGGACGCGTGCATGTGTCGGTCTCAGGAGACAGAAATTTACATGACATTTTGGTAGTGTGTACATAAGACTTCAGAATTGAAACAAAAAGGTTCTGACTAAATATAACAGAGAATTGAGGTGGGCCAGACGAAATGACTGGAGACGGGGCTGTGGAAAGATCAACAACGCTCCAACAGCTGCAAGGCTGCACAAAGTTCTTTCAAAAGATCATTCAAATAGCCTTGGCAGCCTTAAAAAAAGGAAGGTAGTTTTACAGTCTATTGTTCCGAAACTTTGGAAGTTATTATGAGAACTCACTTCACGGGGTTAACATTTGTATTTACTGAAGCACAATACTTGGAGGAGGTAGGACGCTTATGGTCAACATATTCTTATCTTAAAGTTTGTGAAATCTTCACGTCATCTGAATGGGCGTTGAGTTCGTTTCAACTTTTAAAATCTGCTGGGAGAGATGAAATTTTCCCAGCACTGCTTCAACAGGGAAAAAATTTGCTTTCTAGATTCACAAGATTCTCTTGTTGACTGAATTATTCAGAGCCAGTGTTACTCTGATTTATATACCAAAAGCTTGGAGAAAAGTTCAAGTTGTTTTTTTCCAAAAGTGGGAAAAGGAGTTCAAACGACTACGATGCCTTTAGACCCAGCAGTATTTTCTCTGTTCTATTAGAGACGATGGAAAAAAATTGGACGACTTTATTAAGTCAACACGCTTCATAGAATCTCCTTTGAGCAAAAACCAATTTGCCTACCATTCAGATAAATCTACAATTACGGCGCTACAATCGCTAGATAATAAAATTGAGAAATCGTTTCAAACAAAAATAGCTTTGGTTGCTTTTCTTGATATTGAAGGAGCATTCGACAATGCACACTACTGTAATATCGAATGGATAATGGCGATGCTAAAAGACCGAGAAATTTCTACTGACCTTGAAGGTGTGCAACTAACTATAAGATCGATTAAGGGCTGTCCTCAAGGAGTCCTGTCGCCCTTGTTGTGGCCCTTAGTAGTAGACGTACTCCTTAAAAGACTAGCAGAACTAGGGTACGAGGTGATTGGCTTCGCTGACGATGTAGCTATAATAGTTCGTGGGATGTTTGATGACACGATATCTAATTGGTTACAAACTGCACTTAATATAACTGTAAAATGGTGTAGAATAGAGGGCTTAAATGTAAACCCTTCTAAAACTGTTATAGTACCAGTAGTCAGTAGTTATAGTTACAGTAAAGGAGAAAGCTAAATTTAAAACAGCCTACTCTCAAAGGAATTCAAGTTCAGGTTGCAAAATAAGTTAAATATCTTGGTGTTACTTTGGAGAAAACACGGTATTGGAACTCCTATCTAAACAAGGTTATTACTAAGGGTACAAATGTCCTACGGGTTTGTGGTAAAGCAGTGGGTAAAACATGGGAACTACGACCAAAAACTATCCATTGGATTTATTCTGCAATAGTTAGTCCGAAGATTACATATGCTTCACTGATATGGTGGTCTAAACTTAACGAGGTATCCACCCAAGTAAAGCTAGATTAACTGTAGAGGCTTGCTCGTGTATCAATAACAGAGGCAATGAAAAGTACACCATCTGTTGCTTCATTTTAAAGATTTAAAGATCCTTGAGAATTTCAACAATAGAAGACTGCATGACAACGAAGACAAACTACGACCTTCCCTTCAAAGAAGTTAAATCAAGCCGCTATGTAAGGGAGTGGCCTAGTTTGCGTCCAAGTTCCATTGTGTTATACACGGATAAGTCAAAAATAAAGAAAATACTGGAGCCGGGGTTTATGGCCCTGGAATCAGGAAAACTATACCACTTAGACTTAGTCCAACGGTATTTCATGTTGAAATTAATGCCATTATTGAATGTCTGAATATTTGTTTAACAAAGAAATACAGATTTGCAAAGATCTGCATTGTTTTCCGATAGTCAAACAGCTCTTAATGCGCTTAAACCTTTTTACATGTAAATCGAAGCTAGTGTGGGAATGCATTATTTCTTTAAGACAATTTTCCAGTAGGAACGAAAGTAACACTATACTGGGTGCTCGGCCATTGTGGTATTGAAGGAAATGAAAAAAGCTGACAGCCTAGCAAGACAAGGATCCAATTTTATTGGTCCGGAACCATTTTGTGGAGTCCCAAAGTGTACTCTGAGGACTGAAATAAAAATTTGGGAAATGTCCATGGCAGAATCAAACTGGAACGCTTTTGATACATACATACATACAAGCCAAGAGATTTATAAGACCAAGTGCTGTAAAAGCCCGGATCTTACTAAATCTTAGTAAAAAAGACTTTCGGGTAGTTACTGGCCTGTTGACTGGTCACTGATCGAATAGGTATCACCAAAATAAAATTGGAAGAATTAATTCTACAGAATGTCGTTTTTGCCAATTTGAAACTAAATTTGCAGCTGTGGAGCATTATTCAATCAAAGGATGTCAAGGGTTACTAGAATCCCTTGAAATTTGGCAAAGCAATCCTGGTAGGGTAATAGACTTTTCAAAACGAGTCGAGCCTAACAAGGATCAGGGGCTATGTCAACCAATGTCCATCACACCTTAATTGTGACATCGGAAGCCACCAATGCAAACACCATAACGCTAGACGTATGCTTCGTCAGATGCACGTTTTTATGCTCGTCGGTCCTGTCTGTTACCGGGAAAGAACTAATATAGCAACCGGTTTTGGAATTTGATACGGGATCGACGGAAAACATGCTCGGTGAACAGAATTACCGGATTTTTTTTGCTTGAAGATGTTCAAAATTTTCTTACATTGCTCGACTCGTATCTCCCGGATGCGGTTGGTAATTATGTGAGTTTTTTTTTTTTCGAGCGCTCGACTTCATCCCACAACTCCCTTCTTTGCGATATTCCGTGCCGTAAAGTCGCTGCTCCCGTGTTCCATCGTCAGTTTCCTCATTGAACGCACTGGATTTGCCCAAATCTTCCTTTTGATATTAAACGATAACCCTTGGAATCCGAGCTGACCTTGGACGACCTGTGGCGACCTTCGTGGATAGTTGTCCTTTCTGTTCTCCGCCCAAGTCCATTTTCACGGTCCACTTGGACACTCTCACGGTAATGGAAATGTCATTTTGCGACATCTGCGCGTGAGACAAATCACGAATCCGCTGCCACTTCGTCATGGGGCAACTGTCAAACTAAGGAAATTGGCTTCTTTTACTCGCAGCCTACTATCATATGAATTATAGCTTACGTGCATGCAAAGAACACTTAAAAAACTTAATTACATGACAACTTGCATTACTGTTTTCACTAGTTCAATTTGTGTTTGGAATCTCAAGGGTTTCTTTTAATATAATCAATTCATTTGATATAATCCAACCAGTAGACTTGCTTTTGAAAAACTGGCTAACATGTTTGCAAAAGAAAATAGTTTCTAGTATGCTTCTTTCTCAAAGGCCTTGGCTCTGGATATTCCCTGAACACTATTATTGTAGTGAAAGGACGCAAAGGCCTGAACATACGAGTAAAGGGTGTAATCTGTATCTTTTTAACCGTCTGTATCTTTTTAACCGGATGAGTAAAATTTTGCAAATTTATGCAAAACTGGTTCAGTGTGTATTGTTTACGTCTGTTAAGTTTCCTCATAATCCGTGAAGTACGTACGGCCATGACTTTGATACAGAAAATCCTGCGTGAAACAATTGTGTATGCTCAAACTGCCAATCCAAATGCATCACATAGATGGTTTGCTAAGAAGTTTGATATTGAAAATCTATAAGAAGCGTTTTACTATCAAACGGAAGCACGAAAGTTGTGGCTTAAGCGACACGCTTTTTTTTTTCATTATGGCCACTAATTTAAACGCCGGGCAATTATCTAGGATGTCACTCAAAATCGAAGGTGTCGATCTATTTTATTTTAGAGAAAACTATGAAACGGTCTGCAGAAGGCCCCTAACAGGAATTAGAAGCAAAATGTCGCTGCTAAAATCCCTGCCCGAAAGCTCTATATTAAACATCCGAAAAATGGAAGCTAGAAATAAACTGGAAATTGCTACTTTTATACGAGACAAACGCATCTTTGCCGTCAATTCGGGAACGTTAACAAAAGTCTGGTTTAATTCAATGGACTTTGCCTGTGTTTACAGTGGCAAGTCAAGAATAAAATAGTTTAATCAGTTTGGGGCCACATTTCATGAAATTGATATTAAAAAAAATTCCCAGAAATAAAATAAGTGGGCGTAATAGCATATCTAATCATGTTTAAGAAGTACCAAATATGTTTCCATGTTTGGTTTTAAATGTTTAACAAGAAAATAATGTTTCCATACTTTGTTTCTCAAGATATCTTCAAGATGCTTTAAGTTTCTAGAAAATAACTCATTTAGGCTTAGTGATGAATTAAGAAATGGGGAAGTGCATTTGTTCCATAGTTTTTTTTTAAATTTTCAACTGGTTCTTAACTCTTAATATTGCACTAGACACTAAAATTTACATGAAATTTCGCTAGTTTGTAGAAAACTCAACTTGATTATAATGCAAAACCCAATTGGAAAACAGGAAAATGCTCTCAGAAAATACAAAATCCGTTGCGATCCAAACACATAAATATCTCTATTATTAGCATTCCAAGCTTATTACTTTCACAATTTTTTTCTTGTCTGCTCTCAAGTTGGTGCTCTAATTGCATTTCCATTATTATTGTTTTGAGAGCCTTCGATTCTAATTTATGATATTTTATTTTGTTTGGCAAGCACAAAATACTGTTTTTTTTTCGGGGAAATGAAGAAAATTTCCAACCCGAAAGATTCTTTTGGCCGGATCAGAAGCCAAACCTAGCTCGGTAATACAGTCCCTTTACCGAGTTGGTTATTTGGGGACCCAGAACATATACAGTACTTAGAAGTTACTAAATGTACAGAGGAAACTAATGTCAAACACCCACTGAAATGCAGACCGCAAGGAAAACAAAAGCTATTTCGGAATCTCTATGAATTATGGTATGATTTATGGGTTTCTTGTACCCAAAAGCACCACATGTGAAATTTACAAGCAAAAACTGGTGAAGCACCTGAATAAGAAGTAGTGGACGTTACGGTTTTCACAAAATCGCCGAATAGATAGCATCGCCTGCAAATTGATTCTGAAAAATTGTGGTTGCTTTTATATAAATTACAAAACAACAAAAGACGTTCCATTGCCTAATTTTTTTTATTTATGATTTATTATCCTTTTTTTTTCATGGAAGCCGAAAGGAACACTGTTTGGAATGTTTGGTGTGTTCAACATGCATTTTGTTTTCTGTGTACTTTCAGGGCGCTGCGGTCATGGAAGTCCTTGCGAACAGCTCTGTTACGAGCTGCACGATGGAATGTACGAATGTGACTGCACGGAAGGATTCGAGCTGAACAAAAATGGATACAGCTGTCAAGGTAAGATTTTGCTGGACTTTCATTTGCATTTTAGTAAAATCCCTAAAAAAAAATAGAAAAACGTGCAACTCGCTTTAAGAAAAAGTTCCACAATTCCACCACATATCCACACCTGAAGTGAACTTATTATCAAAAGCGTTGTCCAATTTGCACAATAATTGCTCTCTAAGTGGTCGGATTTCCGCAGTGACAGGAAAATTATTGTCAGGAATAGTGCACGAGGCCAAATTGTGTAGCCTGGAAGCTCATCACGGGATTATCAAGCAGCAGCGGTGGGCAGGAAAATCGCTGCAAAGCGTATACCCAAAGCTTCCGATAAGAGAAGGAGAGATTTTTCGCTGACCACTTCCTCTGTTGTTGATGCTGCCCCGTTGCGTTGGTCCGATATAAATGGGAATGAACACAAAGAGGAACATGAATCAAACTACTACCGGAATCATCCCTCCTCACGAGTTATCCCCAGAACAGGAGCAAGCAGTACCCAAAATCAGGACCGTGTGCAAGTTGGAAGATTTATGGCATTCAACAGCTTTGTGTTGTTATCAGAGAACCTTTCTTCCCTTGTACCACCGCGTGTCTCTTCCTGGACGACCAAGGGTTTTTGTGGCGCTCGGGCTTACTACCCTGCTGGTCCAATGCCGATATTCACCCGTTTGGAGAACAAGGTGAATTGAACGAACCATAACAGCTGCGTTCCGATTTTCGCGTCTGGCATGGTAAACCCTAAAACGAACCATGATTTACACGATGGCTTGCGATGCCCAGGTTGAATTGCTTCTTTCCGATATGCCAAAATAAAAATAGGAAATTCATGTGGTAACACAGTCTATGGTTTTTTTGTTTTGTTTTTGAAACTATGAACTACTTTGCAACTGAGCTGGGTTCTAATGAGACTCTGAATATTTATCAGGGTGAGCAAGACATTTTTAAGGGTACACAAACATGATGACGTTTTATGTTTTCGTTTAGAAAACTTTGCGGTGATTCGGTCACTTGGATGTTGAGTAAAAAACCAACAAGCCTTCTCGATTCAATTCAATTTTGAATCATTTTCGTCAAAAGTGGAGTAAATCTGGCTGGAATTTTCTTTTTTTTTTATTTGAAAAAATTAAAAAAGAACCAATTTTACAAGCCTTTAATCGGAACAATTTTTCCGAAATTTTAAATTAACTTTTCATTTGTTCAGTTTTACAAAATAAAAATAAAAAACTGAAACACTTTTAAGAGGAATTTGCTGGCGTTTATCAGTGAAAGTTTGAAAAAGTGCTCCAGTTTTTTGATTTTTAGTTTTAAAAAAAAAGAACAAGTGAAGTGAAACTTTAAATTAGTTTTCCTATTGTTTTGGATTGATAAATCGGAAAATCATACACATCTTTTTTAATGGCAAACGTACTTTTGCATATAAAAAGTAATAAACGATCCTTAAAAAATTGAAAATCGTGCCATGAAAAACGCATTCTTGACCAATAAGACTGGTGAAAATCCATAAAAAAATTGAAATGGTCCATAAAATTCATCACTCTGATCCATACTTTATAAAAAATTTAGCAATAAAATGTCAAAAATGTACCGTTTTATATCTAGGGCATGGTGGTTAAAAGTGTACGGATTACTCATAAACATATTGCAAATGATCCATAAAAGGCTAAATAACTTTCCTTAAACTTGTAAAATTGATCCATAGAATGTAACCTTTGTGCAATTAAATGTATTCGCATGTTCCATAAAGTATTTGAAATTTTCCATAAATAAATTGCCAATGATGCATAAAATGATGAATAATGAACCATAAACTTATACAAATGATATATAGTAAATCAGCTTCGTTCGCTAAACTATATGATATGATCCATAGATTATGCCTGCATGTTTACAGGGTGGGGCACTATTTCTGTTATTTTTGATGCATCAAGATTATAAAATTCATCTCTAACTGCGTTACTACTCAGATTTAGTGACATGTCCGTTGTTTTAGGTAACCGGATTAAATATTGCTGCTAAAGCAGGATTGCGGAGTTTTTGCATAGCCGTATTGAGGATTGAAGAACTAAGGCGGCAGAAAGCGGTCGATGTTTTCGACATCCAAAGTGTTAACATAGCGTAGATTAGATTCCAGGCAAACGACTGATTCAAGAATTTGCCCGGTATAAGGCAATCGGAGGATGTTTTTTGTAGTTAGGTCCAACGAGCGATAGCATCTTGGACAGCAAGCGTCTGCCCGGCATAATTGAATTCAAATTTTCTGAAACAACAGTTTAATCAAGTCATAAATTTTGATCTGTAGTTCTTTATGTGCAGGAGAGCTTTTAACCAAATTTTTTGACAAGCATGTGTCGCTGTTGCGGGGAGATAAAATAATGTTAAGTGCACAAAGTTGGTTTGTTATGAATCATTTTTTAAGATTATGATTTGTTACCCAAACTATTAAAGATCATTGGCAATTTATTTATGGAACATGTACAATAATTAATGGATGATATGCACATATGTTAGTGTAGAAATGTTACATCCTGTGGATCAATTTAGCAAGTTCAAGGAAAGTTATTGAACCTTTAAAGTATCATCTGTAATATGTTAATGGTAAATCCGAACAATTATCTGTATATATAATTTCCTTGATATATAACGGTTAATTTTTGACATTTTATTGCTGAATTTTGTTAAAAGTACGGATCAAATTGATGAATTTAAGGGATCATTTCTATGTTTTTTTGTCGATTTTCACCAGAGTCATTTTTTTGTGGATATTCACCAGAGTGTTTTGGGTCAAGAATGCGTTTTTATAGAACGATTTTCATTTTTTTTTTTTGATCATTTTTTCAGTTTTAAAGGTGCAAACATAGGGCTGCCGTAGTTCTTTACGTGCACGAGTGCTCTTTACCACATTTATTGGGAAGCATGTGTCACAGTTGCGGTCGTAAAAGATCGAGAGAACGCAAAAGTAAGTCAGCTTTCTGAAAATTGAAAATCTTATCCAAAGTGATTTTTCTTTTACAGCAATATTTAAGCCACATTGCTAAAGGAACGGACATGTTAATAAATCTGAGTAGTAGTGCAGTCAAGGATCGATTTTCCTGTAGTTAAATATATAAAAATTTAAACCCAACATTGGAAAACTTCAGGCATAATTTATGGATCATACATATTAATTTAAGTGCACAAAATTGATTAACTATGGACCATATTTAGAAGCTTATGGTTCATTTTTCAAACCTATTATGGATCATTGACGATTTATTTATGAAATATTTTCAATAATTTTTTGAAAATGTGCATATATTTTAGTTAACTAACGTTTCATTCTAAGGATCAATTTTTCAAGTTTAAGGAATGATATTGAACCTTCTATGGAACATTTGCAATATGTTTATGGGTAATTCGTACACTTTTATCGATCATACCCTAGATATATAACAGTACATTTTTGACATTTTATTGCTAAAATTTATATTAAGTATGGGTCACATTGCTGTATTTTATGGATAATTTTAATTTTTCTATGGATTTTCATCAGGGCCTTATGGGTCATAAATACGTTTTTTATGGAACGGATTTCAATTTTTCATGGATCATTTCTTCAGTTTAAAGGTGCAAACTTAGGGCTGCCCTTTTTAATCAGATGCATGTTTGTCGACTTTTGTCATTCCCAATAGCTTTGACTCCAATTTTTAATGATTTTGTTTTTTTTTTGACGAAAGTAAGTTGATAACGACTCAAAATTCAATCAAATGAAGCGGGCGTGAAAG
This sequence comes from Aedes koreicus, assembly GCA_024533555.2. Lineage (NCBI taxonomy): Eukaryota > Metazoa > Arthropoda > Insecta > Diptera > Culicidae > Aedes > Aedes koreicus. The sequence continues at coordinate 234,967 of JAHHFK020000752.1, read as the reverse complement.
AGTTTGAGCAAAATAAAAGTTATTGATATCCTTCATGAGAAAAAGAGGGGGCAATAAAGAAAAAAAAAGTTAAAACGTGATAAAGCATTTTTATTCTTCAAAATAATTTAATCAATATTGGCTGGGATTTGACCCAGACACGCTGGATGTAAGATACAAATCACGCTTGTTTACAGCCACAACACCGATTTCAAACAGCAATCTGCAAAGTTTGTCACTGACAAAAAGTCTGTTTCATTCGGAATTTGGCCGTACAAAATGAATGATTTCTCCTAGAGGCAATAACGTTCAAAAATTCCAAGAGTATCATTTTGTAGGTTTTTATTAAGCTTTTAATTTGTCAGCTAGTATATGTACCAGAATAGTTTTAGCTCTCGAAGCAAATGTTGTGCAGTAGAGAAAATTCCTTTAATCGCACATACATTTTTTGAGGGCTTCAAATTGTCAGTTGAGAACCAGGAAGCAGGGTGCGACCTACCTCCGGTCCTCATAAGTTCCTACAAGTTCCACGCCTCCACGAGTCATGTTATCATAAGGGACAGCCAGCTGAAACATGGAGACGCAGTGAGGGGGTGCGACTGAAAATCTTATGCCTTTTAGTCATGTTGTGTTCCAGTCTATACGGGATTCAATTATTTTAATTGACTCTACTGAAATTCAGTAGAAGAAACCCTGTCAAATGTTGAATAGGGATATTTCTACAAATGAGATCCTTCATCCTACGCACAAGAAACAGACGATTGTTTTATTTGTTATTGGCTAATCAGACGGTCTAGTCCAAGGGATCCTATATTCTCTAAGCCTCAGAGATCGTCTGAGAAAGGCTACTTTCGTCTCTCTTCTTGGCAAGCTTCAGATTGAAAATCCTAAAGCTTCAAAGCCGTGCTTTCAAATCCTTGATTTCGGAAGCCTTAAGAAGTACAAACAAACCATTTTCATCACTTATTTTTATTTATTTTACTCATGTTTTTTGTGTTTAGTATGTGTGGTGTATAAAATTCTGGCCAGTGATGACGGATCCGACAACTTTGAAGGGAATGGTTGGAACAAACTCGACCCCCGTTGGATGCTTGTAGTTTAGCCGGTGCCACGTGACTTGAAACATGGATTTTCGGTCGCTTGAAGCCTGTTAGAGGTTGTAACTGGTTCTGAAATCTCAGCCGGGGTTCATTGGGGCTCGTCCAAAGCTCGGCCAGTTATACGCTGATTGATTAGAGATGCTTGTAGAGGGAGGTATCACCTTTGAGCTTTTAGCTTACTACAATAATACAGGGTACTATAGGGAACATAAAAGCTAAAAGCTGGAAATTTCGCTACTGGGTTTCACATGTGGTTTTCCTGACTCCGTATCAATTGACGATCTAGGGTGCAGCATTTCTTCGGAGAAGTTACAGTCTGTTTTTTTTGCTATGATTCAGCCATATATATGCCGTAAATATAATGTTGTATAATGTAGTAATGCAATGTTGTAGCTGCAATCCAAGAAATCTGATAAGTTTTCATTCACTACCCGTTCTTATATTCTCAACCATTTGAAGAGAAATGGAGCATCACTAAACCTTCTTAGACTAGATGCTCCCAACCACCGTTTTTAAATAAATGTTTGTTCTGTTCTTCTGTTCAACTATTCTCGAATATTCAATTCCCTTTTCCATTGACATCTACTGAAGACTACGTGGGTTCCCCGTGTCTTCTTAGGGTAGATACCAAATCCTCTCTATCTTCAACTGTTGCATGGACGTGGCCAGTTGAGCGATCGATGAGAGTCTTCGTGGAGAGTATTGCGTGAAGAAACTGGTTCCGTTTCATGTTACATGCAATGTTTTCAACGAATTATTCGTCATCGTAGCTCCATCAACGAGGTGTTCAAACTTCAAAGCTATGCTATCGATATGGGGTTGTATTGATCAGCTTCTCAATTTACTTATAAGGGGATTTTTTTTGAATAGTTTTTGATGAAATATGGGTTCTCTAAATACAATGCAGAAAGCTTGAAAAGATGTGATGAAATGGATAATTACTCTTAAATGAAGGCAAAAAACTGTTAAATCCATTGAAAATCTTACAATTAAAAAAAAACATTAAATTCTCTGGAATGGGAACATATTACCGACATAATTCAAATTATTCAGTTTATTAGAACATACAAAAAAAAACGATGCAAAGTCAATGACATCAATCAGAAAAAGTAGATGACCGTTTGTTTGTTTGTTCGTTATAATGCCTGGTGGTTTGCAGAATGCTTGGTAAATAAAGTTATAACTTTTGCACTATAATCTACATGTTTGTTATCAGAAACATGTTAAATCATCCAATGGAGTCACATGATCAAATCCCATTAAGTTGATTGTTGATCTCTTTCCCAGAATATTTTCTACGTATCAACATAAAACGCAACCTAAAACGATCAATGTTATCCCGTTTGACGGCACTTCCTTTGGAAGCTATTGCTGGTTTTTTACTTTTTAGCTTACTTACTGGTTCAAAGTTCTACTAGCACAACACTTGCATCACAATATTTCACCATAAAATTCAGTTAAGGGCTTCTCTCCACATCGAGGCAAACTCTATTTTTGCGGAATTGTTGTTTGGCATCTTTACAACATATCCCGCCCAGTGTAGCTCTAGCTCAAGCGACTTTCAGGAAATTTTGTTCGCCAATGGGTTGCGCCTGTGCACCGTTCTAAAAGTTCTATGAAACGTGATCCTAACGCGGATTCAGGAGAAGATCAATGCGGCTCTCCGGTGGAAACAGGTTGGATTTCCTGCCGGAATATCCTGTGTGGGCCATATTGGCACGCTCCGTATCATTTTGGAGCAGGTTAAGGAATTCCAAGAGTCCCTTTATTTGGTGTTCATTGTCTCCAAAAATTCCTTTAGACCGACTCAATCACGAGAGTATGTGGAGCGCCCTAAGATACATGGGAATACCTGAAATAATCGTCGGGCTCATCGAACCTCAGTACGAGGCTTTTTCGTGCACAGTGTTTCACAACGGGTCGTAGATGGGGTGAAGCAAGGATGTATACTATCACCACAACTGTTCTTCATCGTAATCGACGAGATACTGGTAAGAGCGATTGACCGTGAACCAAACCACGGGTTGTTGTGGCAGCCTTTTACTACTAGCCTAACGGCGCTCTGAAATGGAGAGTAAACTCGACGACCTTGCCGAACACTTCTCATCGGCAGGTTTAACCATCAACGTCAACAAGACCACATCTTTGGATATGAACACGGTGACGCCTTCCAGCTTTACGGTAGACGGGGAAACAGTGGAAAATTTTGAAAGCTTCCAATATATTGGCTGCCAAATTGCTTTAGACGACAGTACCAAGATCGACATAGGTGCAAGAATCAGGAAAGCAAGGTCTGCTTTTGCAAATTAAAGGAATATATGGAAAAACTAGCATATCAGTGAACGTACCAAAATCCAAATACTTAATTCCAACGTGAAATCAGTCCCGCTATACATACGCTAGTGAAACGTGTTGTGAATCAGTGGAGAAAACTCAACGGCTGCAGGTGTTCAACAAAAGATTCATGCGGTGTATAATTCAAGCTTGGTGGCCTCACAATTGGATCTCCAATGCTGAGCTCTATCGTCGGTGCTACCAGAAGCCAATAGCAAATGAAATTCGGGAACGGAAGTAGGGCTGGATCGGCCACACCATACGAAGGGGCGAAAACGAAATCGGCAGACCCAGAGGCTCATGGCGGCGTAACCTCAATAAAGAAGTCGACGAAAATTTTACCTGACAACAGGTTAAGGCGATAGCGAACAATGGCCACCCAGGATGGAGGATTCAGAAATCAAATCGGCCTTTTGCACCACCCGGGGTGCACAGGGACCTTAAGTAAGTATAGGGTTGCGCCAACTCGTGGTTAATCTATTTGCCGGCTCTGTTTAAATCATAATTTGGTCACTTCTACAGGGCATCAAACTTCCCATGTTTTCGGATGTCCAATACAATCCTGACCTGACTACGTGCTAAATAATCAATTATCCTGTTGCATACTGACTCATATTAGGCAGTTAAGAAGTCAAATTGGTTTTTGTAGATGGCACACTCATAAATAAATCGATGAATTGGTGATTTGTAGGGGCTTGATATTCGCAGCACTTTTGAACGATCTGCTGCAACGCAAAGATTTGGTTTGTAGTCGATCACCCGTCTACCAAACCGGCTTGATAGTTTCCTACAAATTTCCATGCTAGATCCGACAGACGGAGGAAGATGATTTGGGAAGGCATTTTATAGATCATATTGAGATAGTTCTCACATTACTACTTGTCAGATTGGGGATATAACTTCCTCTTTCCACTCTTTTGGTAGCTGTCCAGTATCACAGATCCTGCCAATCAGTCGATGCAGACAAGTCACCAGCTTATCTGATCTCGCTTATTGAGTTGAACTTGATCAAGCAATAGTATATAATCCAGAGAGCCGAAATGTTATGCAAATTTTTACTATACGAATTACAATAACATCGATAAATTCTTGCTATTTTCTAGGTGTTGTTCTATGTTGTCCGAAGATGTAATATACTTTAAAAAAAATTATCGACCCTCATTATTTTTTCATCATCCAGTGAATGTAACTGATGTATGAGAAAATAAATTACGATTTGAAAATCTCATTTGGGAATCCTGATTGGAAACCCTTTGTTTTTATTACAGATTTTGTTAACATTCGATTTAAATTTGGCGCAAGTTAAACACAGTTATATACGAATTAAAAATATCATGCAAAAAGAGTATCATCGAAGGAATGAATAGCAATTCCAGTCGCCAGATCCATCAAAATTAAAATTCTATTTTTTAAAGGCCTGCAGATAAATAACCCTATCATCAAAACGAGCAATTATCCTAGCCTCCATATTAACAGACAAAACCATAATTTCACAGAGCGGATTCATGGCAATTTCATGCTCGTAGCCATATGTGTCACCTGAGCAGCAAATGAGTCCTGATGTTTTCTCCAAAATCATTGTGCTCTTTCAGTTGGGTCTTCGGATTGGCTTTCCTCTTACGTGTACGGTCGTAGGTACGTAAGGTACAATTCACATCCAGTCAGCACCAGTCCCAGTAGAGGCCACCCAAATAACCGAAAGCAGCAACATCCACACAAGCGATAAACCGCTTGTAATCCGCTCTGTTGATAGAGTCGAGTTTGCTTCTTCTGGCTTCTACTGCCACTGGCTGGTTCTGGCCGGTGCCGGGAAAAGGGGTTGCTTTTGGTATTCCGCTTGCTGACTGCCTGCTGGTTGGGGATTAAATTAAGACGAATGATTCTATGAATTACGAATGGCAATGGGGACACGATTTTACAACATTGTGGGGTCATGTGTGCTCATGTTGTCATGAGTAGCTTACAGAGTGCAAAGGATCCCGAGGCATGTTGACCAATGAGAAAGAAGTCAAATTGGACGAGAAAATTAGAAATTTAAGCTACTTTCTTCTTTCTCAGCGTTCCAAGCTCATTGCTGAAGCTCAAGCTTTCCTTAGAGAGTATGCGGTGACGATCTAATTAAAATAACTCATTAAACTCACTTTTCAAAATCATAAATCTGATGTTTGTACCGCGCGCTATTTACTTTGACCATTTGACAACAATCACTATTCAATAAAGCATTCGTTTTTGTCACTCAATTACGAACCACCCACTCAGATTGCATAAAATATTTACATAATTCACAGCGAATTGTTTGCGACGGGTGCATTAACATTTTCCAATGGATGAAAAACGACATTTAATACGTGTTTATTTACAATGATTTATTAATTCATCTCGTTTCGTTTTTTTTTTGTATATATCTGTGCCTAACAGTACAATTATTGCCACATTATTAATTCTAGTATATACAGTTAGTGTATAAAATCACATTAGCATACGCTTGGACTGCATCAGGAAAAAAGTGTCACCGGATCATACGTAAATCCATGCATTCAATAACACACATTCATACTAATCACACATCTTACATTGTTGTAAAATCATTCGCCAATTAAGCAACGTGATATCGTCTTATGCAATTGTACCCAAACAATTCAAAACAAAGCCACGACGCCGGTGGTGGTTACGGGAATGTCACCACCGGTACACCGATGATGACGGCTGAGCAAACATTGACCCCCGGGCTGTGGCTTCAAATATTTGCAGATCGGATTTGAGGAGCATCGCTGGTGATGTATGGCTCGGTTTTGGCTGGCTGACGGGTGGTTGGTGGTTGGCTACTATAAAATGAGTAAATAGAGTGCTAAGGGAAAGACTCCTCCACGGCTATGTGAAGGTTTGATCCCCCGACCACCACACTCCCGCAGTTGAAAATCCCGAGGTGGTACTCGGGTAATTATTTCAGCTGGACCACGTTGGTGAGTTTGAGCAACTTTTTCGAACTGTACGGACAGCTGGGCCAGAGGTGCGAGCAGCCCATCGGGGTAACCAGACTGTCACCGGCGTCCCGCAACAGTTGACCCATATGTGCTGCAAAGTGCCACTTGGTAGGGCTTACTGCCATCGTCAGCGATAACGTCGTGGACCTGATTGGGGGAAAAGAGAAAAAATATGATGAGTGCTGGAGGAAATTGTTATTGAAGCATTGGATGTGTTGAGTTAGGTGTTTATAACTTTGAATTGTTGCTGTTCTCTTTAGCATATTTGTACTAATGTTGGGTAAGATGCATACCTTTTGGCGCTATCTTCCAAGTACTGTGTGACTGATATTTGTACAATCATACACTGTTGGTCAAATGTTTGGGGATTTAAAAAAAGTGGATGTCTCTCTTTACTTTTTAACCTCGCATTTTCAACGAAGTTAAGGGCTTTTAATATACAAAAAAATAACTCGTTTTAAACATGGTGAATTTATCTTCGATATGACTGCAAAAAATGTAACACGATCTGTCAGAGGATAAACTTTTTCTAGTGGTATTTAAGGGAATTTGCTCGCGTTTACTAGTGATAGTTTGACAAAGTGTTTAAATAATATATTATTTATTTCTTAAAAAATGATCAAGTAATTTAAATTTTCCCATCAATTTTTCAATGTTCAATGAAATTGTCAATCTGTTATGGATCGATTGAAAAACCAAATTCGACCTGTAACGCTGATAGATCTTTTCGTGGTGCGTTACGGGGATTTACTGTTGAGCCTTAGTCCGACTTACTTCAATTTAGAGGATCTATATAATATTAGATAGTCAAAAGAACGTTTTTTATTTGTAATTTTATGCCTTTTTAAAAGTGATAAGACTCAGAATGAGTCTTCGGAAAACATGGGTAAGTCTTCATCTACATGAATTCTTATATCCTTTTTTATGTTTTATGGACAATATCAGTGTTATTGTTTGCTTTCTTTGCAATTCGGTTTTGACTGAAGCCTTCGAAGAGTATGGAAACTTTATAAAGTGAATAAATAGCGGAAGCATTCAATAAAAAATGAATTATTTCCATCAAAATAAACAATGGAAACTGTAACAAAACCAAAAACTTCATTATTTCTCAATAGTGCTGAATTAACTCGACGTGCACTATACAGTTTATATGGTATATATACAATAAAACAAATAATTGGCGAAGCTAACCACTGCTTAGGTTCCGGAAAAAGGAGACAAAAAAAGGCTGAATTCATTTCTTAGCTTATTGCATTCACTATTAAGTAATTGAGAGATGTCAAGATTTCTGCAGATCCCTAATTTGTATTGTAAATCGATAAACATTCCAAAATTTTACCAATTTTAGTTTACAGGAAGTATCGTAAAAAAGTGAGATTACATTTACAAAAACCACCATCCCGGCACCCCTCGATGGTTCTATGTGTGGAAGTGAACTGTTACTATATGTCGTGTCATCTAATGACATTATTTTAATTGAAAATTGAAAATTCCATTTGAATAATATGAATACTTAGATAACATAATATAAAAAATATGATAATGACTGTTTCCCTTATGTGCGTGACATTAGGCTCGTAAAGTAAAACAGGGTACCACATTTTTCTCAATTTTTAGTCGGATTTTCTTCAAACTTTCATGAATAAACTGGAACATTATAGTTAGGTTTCAACTCTACTGATTTATTGATCTTCTCTCCATGACCGAATGCATTCCCTTTGACACCACTCATAAGGTTTTGGGTAATATTGGGCCGACTTTTTCATACTTTTACCCTCTGTTTCATCAAAGCCAGCTCGTTCTGATCTAAATCTGATTTTTAGATGTTTTCCAATCTGCCATCTGCAAAGACCGATACAATTCTACGTAATAATGTAGGATGAGCACCGCTCGCTAGGTTTGATTCTGATAGACAATGTGTTTCAATTTTTTATTTTTTTATTTTTTGAAAAGTAATCAAGTGAAGTGTTGGTTTAAATTTTGCTAGTTTTCCAATAACAATCATTCTACTTATACGATCGTAAAACACCTATTTTTTAAAATGAAATTTTAATTTGTTTTATTTGAACTCGTGCAGCACTGCACACCATTATGTAACAGCTTGTAGTCTTTTGATTTTGCCACTAAAGACTGTATTCGATGAAATTTGGACACACGCAATTGTTCGTAACTTTTTAGCATGTGGGTAAAAATTATTGAAATTTTAACTGAATGTATTTCATTGTGTTGTGTCAATTGTGTAATGAGTTTCGTGAAAATCGGCCGAGTGATTTCAGTGATGGCTTCGAATGAAGAAATAGTGAGCCAACAAATTTTGGGCACTCACTTCGAAAACCCAAACGCTTCTCATCGTTGGATCGGAAAACAGCTCGGAATCGCGTGTGATCAAAACGTTCAAGGACCGTAAGACAACCAAGCGGAAAAATGGTAGTGGCAAAAAAACGTGGCACATCAAATCCGGAGAAGGCCAGGATGGTATTGAACCAATTTAAGCGTTATCCCAACACTTCGATTAGGGATGTTGCGAAAAAGGCGAAAGTTTCAGTCTGTTTTGTGCAGAAAACAATGAAACGTTCTAGATTACATGTGTACAAGGTCCAGAAGGCACCGAACCGGAGCGATAAACAGAATTCGGTGGCCAAAACTCGTGCAAGAAAACTGAACAAAACCGCTCTGCATTGTGATGGACGATGAGACCTACATTAAAGCCGACACCAAACAAATGCCATGACAGGAACACTACGTCGCCACCTCTAAGTTGGCCGTTCCGAAGAGTGTACGGAAGAAGAAACTGTCGAAATTCGCCAAAAAATTCCTTGTCTGGCAAGCGATCTGCGGATGTGGTAAAATGAGTTAGCCCTTCATCACCTCTGGGACCGTCAACGGACAAATCTACAAGGACGAATGCCTCAAAAAACGCCTTCTGCCCTTCTTGAGATCTCACGATGGCCCGACACTGTTTTGGTCGGATTTGGCATCTTGCCACTATGCCCGGCCCGTCTTAGACTGGTACAAAGATAATAATGTAGTTTTTGTACCAAAAGACTTCAACCCTCCAAACACTCCGGAATTTCGCCCAATTGAAAAATTTTGGGCAATCATGAAGGAAAAGCTCGTTAAAACTCCAAAACTGATAGAAAATGAACTTGAACTAAAGAAAGTGTGGTTAAAAGTAAGTAAGCAAGTCGGTCCTATCATTGCCCACAATTTGATGCAAGGGGTCAAGGCAAAGGTGCGGGCATTTGGGTTGGGAGAAGAGGTTCAATAAACCAATGATGTCAAAACTTAACCATTTAGTAGTAATTTATTTCCAGAAAGTTTGAAAAGAATCGGACTCAAGGAAAACTTTTGGTGACCTATTTTGTGTGTCCAAATTTCATCGAATACAGTATTTAAATTAAAAAAAAATAAAAAGAAAAAAAAAATAGTTTTGGTGTCGAGAGGAAGAATAAAAATAGGAGGGGGAAGGGTAATTTAGACCAAAGAAAAAAAAAGAAAAGGTAGGGATGAAAAAAGAAAATGGCTTGGGTATAGAAATTTATATTAAATAAAATAATAAATAAAAATTATTTTGAGTTAGCATAGAAAATAATTACATACTTAATTATGTAGAAAAATAAGGGAAAGGAAAACGAAAGAAAAGGATACCTACTCGAAAGAACAAAGAGCCATTGCACTTCGAGTTCGATACCAGCTAAACTCAAACTTTGGGAGATGAGTCAGGACCTGATTTGAATCTGATTGAGTGGGGTGCAGCCTAACCAATCCTTCTAACCCCGCTAATATGATGTATGACGTAAGATGATATATGATGTGTACTACCACCCATTGTAGCACGGAAACTAAGTCCAAATCTCCTCTCTGTTAGACTTGATCAAGCTTTAATAACCACAGATTATCCTAATCATGCCATTGTATGAAGGGCCAAAAACGGGTTGGGTGGAAATTTAAGCAAGATCACTTACACGTTTCCACAGGGATATAAAGAATCTCCTTTCAACAACAAGATTGAACAATTGGTCATAAGAGCGAGCTATCTAACATGAGGAAGCCTCAATGGGCAGGGAGAAGAGCCCGCCCTCTATTCACAAACTGTTAGCAGTGGGGAGTTGGTATTCCCACTCTCCCCATCCAGAGTGCTTCAATCGAATGAAAGAAGAAAATCAACACTTCCCGCAAATGACGATTATTTGGCACGAAATCAGACATCTTCAAACAACCAAAATATATAACACTAAACCAAAGTTACTGATTTGGCAAAGCGATCTGTTTACCATATGTCTGAGCTTGGTTTATGACGCTTGAGATGTACAACATTCGACCAGCACTTACTACTGGCGCCATCTATTGCTAAACAGCGGGAACTTAGTTGCGCACCTAATATTACATTTCTTCTCTAGAAGAAGTCTATATCGATACTTTAAACAATCCATTTAGATGCCGTTACATCTTACTCTTTATATTTTGGTATTCGCTATATCTCGAACATTTTTGATTACTATTGCCCTAAGAAAAACAGTTATTTTTCGTATGGTTTCGGAGCAAGTTTTTCAGCTTTTCAAGCTTAACTTACAACTTATTCTCTTTTTCTCGAAGCAATTTGTAATGTGTAACAAAATCGTTCATTTTACCCACAAACCCATTTTTTCTTGATCAAAATACGTGAGTTCTTTCAATTTCAATATACCAATTTGGTTCAGAATATTTCTATACTTTGCTTCACAAATGTAGTTAGTTTACATTATTATCGATATATTGAGATAACAATAACATTAGAAAAACTTTGCATATGAAACATTTATTTCCTTCAAAGAGAATGATATTCTTGTTTTATCATCAGACATCAAGTTTATTTTTCACCATCCCCATCATCATAACTCCGTTCTTTTATGCAACTTCCTTTTTTATTTTTATTTTATTGACGTATAAGGGGGCGAGGCGCCAGTTCACCAGTTTGAGTACAAGAACTCAAACCTTACATAATACATCAGGGGATAGTTGAATGAGCTACGCAACGTTTCTTCCCAAAATACCTGTTGTGCTTGATATTACTATAATTCAGAGCTTGCTCTCTCGTTTGCTTCTTGTTTCGGAAGTTTGTCTTGAAATTTGTTTTGAATTCTTCAGCAAAACTTCTTTTTGAAGACAAGGTAAATCGTCCATTTCCGATGCGCACTCTTTGTGTGCTGTCTTTGATTTTTTTCGAGGATGCTCCACAGGTACTTTTTCTTGAAATTAATATGATCACTTCCTTATCAAAACCGAATGTAGCCTAGGGCCGAAGCAGGTCTTGCGCACTTCAATTGATCCGTTTTGCAACCGACCATGAAGGTCAATAAAAAAAGAGAAGAGAAGAAGGTATTAGTATTCCATGGCATGCAGGGCGTATGTGAGAGATTATTGGTGATATTTTCATGACGACTTTTCGTTTCTCTGACTGAGAATTCCGAATTCCTAACCTAACCAAACTTGAACAGCACCAAACAGAAGTAATAATGTTTAAATAAAAAAGGATTTAAAAAAAAATCTGGATTACATTGTTGTCTAAATTTTAAGTTCTAGCCTACTCTCTAGCTTTGGATCTAGTTACCATCCACATTCCAAATTTAACAATATTTCAAATCAGAACTAATCTGATATTTGGAAAAGAACAGTTTTATTTCCTATCTAGTTTTTTTCTTTTTATTTATTGGAGGATACATGCTACATCCAGCCCCAACCACCTCCAACGCCTATCCCGACAGACACGCCCCCCCCCCCCCCCCCCCCCCAGTGTCATGCACCAATACTCGACACCGAAGAAGTCCGCACACCGTAGACGAAACACGCGTATCCGCCAAGACAAGCAACAAAGGTAGCCGGGATCAAACGGAAACCACCAGTCCCTCGTTTCATTTTCCAATGACAGGTATTCCACTAAAAAGCTCACACTTGGTTCTATTGCTTCCAGGTTTATTCTATTGCTTCCGATGGTGTTCCCTAAACGGGCTCTCCGCGTCCTATCTCTAATGTACACGCTTGTCATCGTCAGTCTTAAGTAACACTTTTCTGTAACTATGTGCTTCATTTCGAACAGTCAGATAATTACTCTGATCAAAACATTCACCTCTTTCGAAAATGTTGCAATTACATTTAGTTATTTCGGTTGTTCAGGTATTTCGGTTATTCATTCCATACAAAAAAATGAATGAATAACAACATAAGTTATCAATAAAATGAAAAGTGTATTTTTGGTCGTTTCCCTTAGATTGATAGTAAGAAGTCTAAGAGTGAATTGCGGCATAGCCCGCCAGTATCACACCTGATGTTAGTGCCTTTATATAAACGTTCTACGACGTGGCAGTGAAATAAATGTGCAGAATATGTGATACTTTCACTACTGGTCAAATCCTTGGTCTCACATGCATGTTTATGGCATGAGATAAGCCCTCTCACCGTCGACAAGGTGACAAATTTGACCTACGAGAGGGGTTCTTTTATGCAACTATTTTTTGCACAAAAATCAATCATGTTTGCATACAAAACCCAATGCAACACCGCACTCTATTCTAAAGGATCAATAAATCTACGAATAAGTGGCTTAGATGAAAACCAAAAAAACGATAATTTATGTGTAAGTACGAAATCACATTAGTGCATTATGTGAATGACGAGCATTAGTAGTTATTTTTTTTTAGTTATTCAACATAAGTTGTCACGGAACGACCGGCAAAGAATTATCGAAACTATGGGGATTAATCTATTCTACTAGGTTAGTCAAAAAGTTTTGAAAGCGGAAATGAAAATACATATTGTTTTGGGGAAATCACTTTTATTGCTCAGTATAGTCTCCCATAAGATCAAAACACTTGATCCAACGATCTTTCAACTTTATTGTCCCATCATGGAAGTGACTTTGTGTGCTGCCAAGCTACCCGAGCAGAAACGAATAACTTAATTACTGGCCTTGGTATTTAAGAGCACAGATTAAGAGGTAAAATACCTGAGAATAATACCATAAATTGTTCCCCCAATGTTATGCGAACACCAAATGGAGGTAAGACAATACCAAAAAAGTACCTCTCAGGTATTCCCAGGATCTGAAATAACAAGTTTTGTTGTTCTAGAGAAATTTTGCTTGCAATTCTTAAGTATTTTGCTCAGGTATTTTACCTCTTAATCTGAGCTCTTTAATACCAAGGCCAGCTATCCAGATCAAAATTAGGGTATTCATATGTTGTTGTCTTCCGCTCGGGTAAGCAAGATAAGCTGAGTACACCCTTCTATGCGTATTTTCGCCGTGCGTGCACATATCTGCCATTTTTGTTTGTTTACATTTATTTGCTCCTTGATCCTTTATATATTACCGTCGACAAAATTATCCAGAACGGCTTGAAAGTGCGTTTTTAAAGTGCCAAACTTCTCAAGTTAACGTATCTTTTATCGGCAGCCCCGTTTTATTCGGCTTTTGTTCCATTTTAACTGCGTGTGAAAAAAGACTGATCTATTATTTGAGTGCAAATAAAATTTAATCAAGTTATCAAACGAATACATTCAGTGAAAGGCTTTGATGGAAGAATATATAGAATAAGAGGTTTGGAGATCTGCTGTTGCAAATAGTCAAAATTTCCCCTGTATTTGTAGTGACGTTATACGCATAATTGTCTCATATCCTATGGGGTTCCCTTTATACATGGCACAGTTATGCTTATAACGACAGTGTAGTACTGTGATAATTTGTTCCCTACTGAAGTTTATCGGTTTTGCTTTGTATGCAAAACTAGTTCTCTCTCCTCAAACCGATCAGCATTAAACACACACTCACCTTTCAATGGAAAATTTCTTAACCAGGTTCAGCATTTTTGAAAGTAGTTCTGCAGTTGGCGCCTATTTCACACCTACAAACAGCCCTAAACTATACTTCATGCCTTTACCAAAACTGCATCGAACCAGTTCGCAAACTTGCGTCCATAGTACCTTCTGGATTCGAACAAATTTAAACTGCTGGACATTGACAGCGACGGCGCAAGATTTTTCGAGTTTGCCCAACTCTGGATGACGCAGCATATTACTGATCGACGATAGTATCGCACAAACCGTACAGCTGTTTGAGCTGTTTCCGAGCCAAAAGTCGTCTAACCGGTTACAAACTGAAAATTAAAAAGCTTGCAGTCTAGAAGGTTGATGTGCTATTTGTAACGAACATCGCTTTCAAACGGCACATATGGGCTTTTCCATGCTGATCATCTCAGTTTTATATTTTATGGCTTTGTCTCAAATTTGGATGGATCCAAAACATAATTGGTGGTAATTTTTTACAACTATTGAAATGTTTTAGCGATAAACACACAACACATAAACTGTGTTTTTATAATAGGGATACATTCTATTTTATTAGATTGTTGTGGATACGTTCTAACTTGTCCCACATAGACGCGATTTTTCCATGTATTTGATTTTTATGATTCTGAGGCAAACATTTTGCCAGCTCTCAACTTAGCGTTCTAGTAGCACTTTCACAATTGTTAATTAAGAGGTATTGACGCCATTAAACAAATGCAAGAAATTGAATATTGAGCGAATTTCTAACCTGAAAGATCTTCTCGACCGGATCAAAACATTGAACCTGCCGTCAGAGTGGTAGTTTCGAGCCTTTACTACTTTGAGCCTTCATAAGTTTTACGCGTAGCTTTGCAATATGTTTGTATCATAAGTACGTTATTCAAACATATTTTATCATTAATTGGTACGTCACAGGTTCCTGCATTTTTCAATTCTTCGGTTTAAGAATCACACAAAAAATTGCTCTAGATTCACTCAATAAATTGGATGAATTAATCACAACCAAAGTAAAGTATCAATTATCCTTATGAAGCAGATATTCTTCAAATGATTAAAATGATACATCCCAGAAATGAGTGCTGTTAATCTTTTCCGCTGTTAGAACTGATTTTTAGGTATCTGACCTGTATAAAAAAGTATGATTCATAATACTTCCAGAAACCCATCTCACTTCTAAAAATACACTAAAGTGTCAAAAGGTAACGTTACACCAGAAATATATAACGTCAGTGTGTCCAATCAAGCAAAGAACTCGGATAACAATTGCATTTCCATTACATCTGAAATTCAATCGATCAGAAAACAACTTGCATCTCAGAACTTTGAGTAGCACTTTTTTGATACCAGTTCGATACGAACGACCCACGTGGTGAAGCACACAAAAATAGCATTGGTGCTGTGGTCGGCGCACGGTTACGTACCGAGGACTTAAAAGATACTGGACCACAATAATCTACGCCACTGATGAAAAATGGATGAGCCTGTGTGACACGAGAGCTTGGCAGATCAGCGGTGCTTTGTTTGACGAGAACTCCCTTGGTGCGAAAGCATTTGATGCAACGGTGATAGGTGTAGCGCCCAAGATCTTGGGCGCTACACCTATCGATAATCGGCCTATCGATTTCTGGCGTATGGTGGCCAACAGCTGAGTCCAGCGTGGAGAAGAGTCTTATGTCTAAACGTTCAGATAGCAAACGAACCAGAGGATGTTCGGATGACCGGATCATAGGGAGCTTGCTTGTTTCCGTAACATTAGCGTTGGAGATTCGACCACCGACCAGAACTAGTCCATCATTGCTCATAAATAAATGCAACCATTTTAGTAATGGAGTCTTTACGATTGTTGAACTCAATCTCAATCGGCTTATCCATCTGAATAAAGTTGGTGGTTAGCCTGTCGGGCGAAAACACGTTGTTAAATTGATGAACGTGATGCCTTTTCCGTGGAATTCCGTAATGCTGCATGAAGGGAATGAAAGAACTTGAGGCAGTAGGCAACATCTCGGCGTGAATAGTGGGAGAAAAACTGATCGACGAACTTATCTATTTCGTTAAACGGATTTCAATATTTCCTAGCGCATCCTTAATTCTCGATTACAGATCGTTGAGGCACAGACTTGATCAGTTTTTTATTGAAGGATTTGGGAAAAGCCCAAGCCTTACCAATGTGTTAAAAAAATTGATCCTCACTGTGAACTCCTACACGATCTCATCTGTGATTCACAATCTCCCACAGGTTCTCGATCGGGTTGAAATTTAGAGATTGAAGGGATAGTCCGTTACCAAGATTTTATTATCTTCAATCAACTGCTTGATCACTTGGGTAGTGTGCTTGAGGTCTTGTTGAAAAATGTTATGGTACATGAAACGGTCTATAATCAAAACGATTCGATAAATTGGGTCAATTCCGTTAGCAGAAAAACATTCCCAGACCATTAGGTTGCCCCCACCATGTTGAACTGTCTTCTGGGAGTAACGTAGATCTGAACGTTTTCCGATTTGGTCGACGTACGCGACAAATTCCGCCGCTTCCGATCATGTTGAACTCTGATTCATCACTAAACACGGCTGTCCGCCAGGAGATTTGCGATTGAGTAAACAGTACACCGATAAAAAGAAACATTAAATTTTCTGCGTTATCTAATGCACATAATGTGAATGCTAGATTTGGCAGAAATTAATGGGATATTTCTTGTAAATTTGAGCCAGATAACGCCTGGATCCAGCCTGTTGAATGAAAATTGCGAATATTGTTGTTTGGCGCATGACTCTTTCGTTGTTTACGCCTCCTGGGGCTAGGAATTAAACGAGGGGAAATTTTACGCGCCAGCTGAAATTCATTATTTTTTTCTGTGTAGCCTTTTCCTCTGATCAAAGGTTCGAGAGAATACATTCCGCAACAGTAGTCATCGATCATTTCCAACCTTTTCCAACTTTTCAACTCTTAGTTCCTGAAATTTGGTGGATTTCCTGGATTTGGAAGATGTCGCAACTATGAACAGCAAATAATACCTTCAATAAGTTACCTACCAGCCCCATCCAAACGATAATGTGACGCATTAACCTCGAGCTAGCCACGAGTAATTAGCTCCCAATTTTTACTAAAATTAAGAAATGATATATTGTTTATAACAATATCGAATTCCGGCTCCGTGAAGTGTTACACACGCCTGAGCCTAACAAATAAACGAACTAATTTAAAAAAAAAAACCTTTCAGCTCGTATCTTGGCACCTGTCAACAAACCTCTGTCGGTGTGCTTTCATGGAATGGACGAATCCAGGTTGCAAAAAGAAGAAGACACTGAATGGTGAAAAATCTGACAGCTCCCTTGTTGAAGTATAGGATAAACATTTTAAAATGCTGCTAGAAAATTCAACTTAAATTCTAATTAAAAGTGGTTTATGGAATGATGGATGAAAAATCCAAAACTACTCAATAAAGATGCTTTCAGCAAAATAAAAAATAAATAAAAATAATGCCCCTATTGCGCCGTTTAGGATTTTTCTTCCATCATACAACAAACCGCTTTTAATTAGAATTTCATTTGCATTTTCTAGAAGCATTTTAAATCGTTCGTCCTATACAGGGTGTTTAGTTCCTCAGTGCAAATATTTTCAGAGGCGATAGGGGATGATATTTGAAGAAAAAAAAAGTTCTACGCATATGGTGAAATCTCAAAGTTCACGGAGTTATTGAACTTTTAATGTTTTGGTACACGTTAGACTTGAATTGGCTGTAGTGCTTTTTTGTTTTTTCTTCTTTTTCCTTTTTTTTTTTTTTTTTTTTCGTTTTTTTTTCTTTTTTTTTTTTTGTTTTTTTTTTGTTTTTTTACAAAAACGCTTACCCCTTTTAAAAAAAGGTTTTATTGTTCTCTTCTCTTTTCCCTTTTCTCTCTCTTTTTTTTTTTTTTTTTTTTTTTTTGCGGCTTTTTTTTCGTTTTTTTGCCCAAAACGCGTTTCCCCGCCGTGGTTTTCTCTGTTTGTTGTGGCGTCCCCGGGGAAGAATGTCTTAAATTACTCAAAGCTTAAATAAAACTTTTATGTGGGTAATTTTCTTAGCTTTTGAATGAACGAAGAAGAATTTGGCTATATAACATAATTTTTGAGTTACAGCCAATTTAAGACTTACATGCACCAGAACATTAAAAGTTCAATAACATTTTTTTTTCTTCAAATATCATCCCCTATCGCCCCTGAACATATTTGCACTGAGGAACCGAACACCCTATATACTTAAACATGGGAGCTGTCAGATTTATCACCATTCGACGTCATCTTCTTTTTTCAAGTTGCATTTGTCTATAGCTTATTGCTTAGGTGAAGGTTTGATATGGAACTTAGCTCTTGAACCGTCAACTGCAATAAACAACTTTGTTTTGATATCAGACCATTGAAATCCATTGCCATATTTTATTAATGTTCAAAATCGATAACAAATGTTTTGACAAATGCTGTTGGGACTCGATTTTTTCAGAAATTTTCAATTTAGATTATAAAAATATTGCCAAAATAAATATTGTCATCAAATGTTTCCTTGGGTGGAAGGAAGCAGGTATTGCGACCTTCTCTGAGCAGCATTAATGAAGCGTTCTTCAATCGAAGATTTAGAGAAATATTTAAACGTTTGTAATCAACTTAATTTAGCCATTGACATCGCATTTGGAGAGTATAACACTTCAACGGAAATTGAAAATACAGTCGTGCCTCAAGACCTTTTTCAATTACGTTAAAACAAAATTGAAATCTGACAAGCTTCCATCATCCATGCATCTAGATGAACGCAATGGAAGCAATTCTGAAGAAATATGCAATCTTTTTGCAACATTTTTCCAGGAAATGTACCTGTTCCGAAAATGCCTGGGATCGGGACTTGGTTGAATTTATTTGGATTTTCTATGCGATATAGGTGTCATTAAAGTCACAGTACACGACCTGCATGCTCTTAAACATCTAGATGCCTTGAAAAGTGCAGGGCCTGATGATATTCTCCCTGCATTCCTGAAGAACCAGCTATGGAACTTACAACTCCGTTGTTTTGGCTTTTTAAAATATCGCTTGATATTCCCGAAAATATGGAAAAGCTCTTTTCTGGTGCCTATCTTTAAATCTGGCAAAAAAACCGACGCACGTAATTACCTTGGTATTGCCATCATTTATTGCATTCCTAAGCTATTCGAAGCAATAATCAATGAAAAAAAATTTATCCTGATAAAGAATAGAATCTCAAATTCTAGCCACCAACTTATAAGAATTCATTAACTATTCATTGATTGCAATGAAAAATGGCAACCACATAGAAGCTCTTAACATAGACTTTAGCAAAGCATTTGATCGCATTGATATTCCAATGCTTCTCTTCAAATTGCAGAAAATTAGCATAGAGCATGGGCTTCTTAAATGGCTTGAATCCTATCTTACAAACCGCCAGCAAATAATAAAATAAAATGGAAAGAAATCCCATCCCATTCAAGTCACTTCAGGAGTTCCACAAGGCTCCCATCTTGGCCCTCTCTTATTCATACTATACGTAAACGGCATTTTCTTCATTAAGAAAACAACAAAAGTGCTTATTTATGCCGACGACATGAAACTATTTCTAGAAATAAGAAACCAAGAGGATATTAATATATTCCAGAATGAAATACACATATTCCATACATGGTGATCGAAAATCTTACTACAACTAAACATCAAAAAATGTATTATAATTTGATATCATTCAGCAGGAAACGAAATACGCCAAATATATCAATCTCAGTAGGAAATCAAGATGTTGGAAAATGTGAAAGAATAAGGAATTTAGGTGTAATCTTGGATTCTAAACTAAATTTCAATGATCATTATAATACTATTATTCATAGAGCAAACAATATGCTTGGTTGCATAAAACGCTTTGGCTTCAATTTTGAGGTTCCCTACACAATAAAAACATTATATGTAGCTGATGTTAGGTCCATTTTGGATTACTGTAGCATTGTTTGATCTCCATTTCATAGCACGCAAATTAACCGAATAGAGTCAGTACAGAAACAAATTTTATTATATGCTCTTCGGAAACTAGGATAGACAACGTATCCTCTTTCAGCTTACGAAGCGAGCTGCATGCTTATCAATATTCATTCATTTCAACAGCGCAAAGGTTTCACTTATTAACGACATAGTTTCACAGCGAATAGATTCAGCTGAAATTTTATCAAAAATAAACTTCTATATCTCTCCTCAGCAACAACGGAACCAGAATTTATTCATACCTGATAATTATCGAGCAAACTATGCAAAACATCCTCTAAATCAAACTATGGCCACTTATTATCAGCATTGTGAAACTTAAGACTCAACCATGTCACGGCAAAACCTAAAAAAAGAAATTAATGCTAAACAAAACAACATCTACTAAAAATATTCAAAAAGCACCTTCTACTTAATCTGCTTTTTTTATACTTCATAGGAAAAAACTTGTATGTAAAAAATCGTTATACAGATTCACTAGTCTACGTCGGTTGATGAAATAAATTAATTTTTAAATTGTTAATTGTAAGTCTTCTGAGTGCATCAAAATAAAATTAACTGAGACCCTCGTTTTTTTTTTTTTTTTTTGAAAAAATTCCAATCAGATGCGTAGTGCAATACAAATTAATGAAATAATAATTAATATTATCAGCTGTCTTCATGATATCACTTGGGAACTGAAACTAGTTGCCCTGAAGACATTGAAAGTGAGAAAGTTTTCGGTAGGAAGTTAAATGTTTACAAAAGTAACAGTGATTTAGATTTTGCTGAAAAAAAAAAACTAGGTTGAGATGCCAACTTACAATCGGAAACAATCGTTGTGAACAAATATCAAGAATTTGAAGATGTGTGGTTGAATTTAATCATAAATGATGAAACACATCTCTTTGCATCCCTTCATTTCTCCCGTCCTACCGCTAAAAAGGCTTCTTATGAGAAATTCTTCAACATTATAGAATCTTAACATCAGTCCTTGGATTGTTTTACTAAGGTTCATGGAGATTTTAACCAGAAGACAAATGATTTTATTCAAGATAATGATAACACGAATCTCTACTTTTAAGAATTGAAGAAATGAAATTTCACAACATGTTCCTGATAAAATCAGCCACTTGAGACTTCATAAAATCTTTCAGGATGATTGTTATCAGGATAATTGCTTTTTAAATTTAGTTCTTACTAATTGTACTGAAGATTTAAATATTGAGGAAGCCCACTTTTAAAAGGATGGAGTATTTCATACTATACTTAGATTGTTGTTTTTTTTGTATTCTCCCAATGCGCGGAGTAACGATCTATGATGAAATTTGTCAGAAACAGATAATTTACCATCAACATGAGAGGCTCTAGGAGTGGACAGTAATTTATTGCTAGAACGAAGAGAAATGAAGAGAAAGTATTGATAGTTCCGTTTAGCTTACGGCAGGCTATAAAATTGAGAGATTGAAAACGAGCGGAGGACATTTGGACGGTAGTATGCGATCGAGCGCATATTGTTTTACCAAGCTACCCCAGATGCAGGGTAGGCAAGGCAATACTAATTCCACTTCACCTCGTGGGATTTCAACCGCCGGAATATGTCGTCGGGCCGCTCACCTCTCGCAAACAACTTTACTACGACGTCGCGGTACTCCTTCATCGTGCGCAGTAAACAAACAACAAATGACAGCAAGTCGACATCGTGCGCGTCGGTTAGCCTATGAGGCTAAAGCTGACACCAATACCAATACACATTACATGGTGCACACCTACACAACAGCGAAAAGTTGTCCGCGAACTTATTGAACACCCTGTAAGTCAGATTGGATATGTTTAAAACAAGTTTAGTTATTCGCTTTTAGAAAACTAAGTAGGGCTTCCTTGCCTCTTCCTTCGTGTGAACCAGGTTACATGATAATTAGCATTGAAACCCTGAAGAAACGTAATGAAGTTGCCATGATCCCGTTTGTCAAGGATGTGATTTCACAGCTCATAAATTCAGTAAACCAATTAGCAAGTGTGCGATTTTTTAATATGCACCATCACGCACTTTAAGAATTAGATATTTATTTCATGTTATGCCGCATAGAACAATTTATAAAAGAAACTGCAAGAGTTTTAACACCTAGACACTAGACCTTTTTTTAATGCAAAAGTTTGTATCTGCATATGTAGTCTACAAAGATTGAAGAAATAAAGAAATTAATCCAACATATAAAGATGATTCAAATCGATCTGTTCTCGTGTTATGCACGGTCTTGTGTATGCCACTCTATTTTATAAACACAAACAAAATTACGGAATTTTAACAGGCGCGTAACATATCCTCTCTTTCAATTGCTAGCCAAAGCAAGCGTAACCAACTCAATTGTTAGCATTCTTCCATACAAAAGACAGAGAGGCGACATCCGACTTGATGTACATGAAATATCTCAAGAATGTATGCTTAATATGGGAATCTATATATGTGCGTAAGATAACGCAGAAAACTACATGTTTCTTTAAAACTGTTTAAACACTGAAGAAGATAACTTACAATCTAATCTGCCACTTGTCTCCAATTTTCTTGTTTAACCTAACATCATGACTTGCTTGAAGGTTCCTCAAACGAGTGTTACGTTAGATCTAAATTGCTTATATCACGATGAACATTACTAATGATTTGTCTTTGGTCTTTTTTTTTGCTTTCAAGGGAAAATAACTTCGATTTTCAAATACCACGGTCAATTTAAACACATACAAGATTTATTAAGGCAGCTAATTTCTCACTATTTTGAGGATGCAAATCTCTGGTTCTACACGACTGGTTAAAATTATAACAATAAGTATGCGCACATGCAAAAAGCAGTCAGTTATGGTATTCAGTAATATCCATTCAATATGTATCGAGAATCGTATTGCCAAAATTTCGAGTTGAGAAACCTTAAGGTTATTTGCTTGTAAATTCTTTTCAGACATTCTTTTGAAATCATCTTCCCATCCTGTGAGATAACAAAAAATACTCTAAATAATAAATACAGCACATTAAAGAACGGGGGGCAGCTTACACAACCAAAACGGAAGAAAATAATCCAACTCGTTATTATTTCTGCTAGAACAGACCGGGGATCCATCTAATTTCGCCCATCACCGACAAGCCCCCGCCTGACCCATTAAACTGCTTTTCCAGCTCAAACCATTTTTCCTCCAGGCCACACAGCCGCACCTTAGTGCGCTTTCAACTTCAGCTCGTAAATCCAAATCAGCAAAATCTCCCACCGGCGGGCTGGGTGGAGAACCCTCCTACGGTGCGGCGTTAGGTAACCAAACAACTGCACTGCAATGCTTATGATGACGACAACGACGACGACGACGACGACTACGGCCGTTTCTGGTGGCCACCATGGGCTTGTTACATAATTTCCGAGCATACACACAAAAGCTTTTTTCAAGATCAGCTGAGTTGAGCCGATGTTTTGGTGTAGATGGACATTGCCAGGCGGTCCCCTCCTCTTTTCACGTGCTCTGTCGGTTCGTTGTCTGGGTGACAGACAACTAACAAGCATCCATTAATTGCAAATTCGTTGCACCGTGAGCAAATAACTTGAACTCTCAGAACAACAATTATATTAGCAACGATTGTTAGCTACTAGTCGGGGTGTACGTGTTAAGCTTATCAAGCTAATTATGGATGCATAAACCCCTGGCGTTGTTAGGCTGCTGCTAATGCAACTGACAAAGTTCACCACGCAGTGACTTGCATTAATTTTACGCAGCCGCCAGAGTATTGGCAAGCCACACATATTAAAAACTGTCAATACTGTGAACGTGTGTAGCTTGTCCTATTGAAGTCGTCGAAATTGGGCCAACCGTGACCAGGTCACCTCGTCTCTTTTGGTGGGGTATGAAAAAATCGATGCATCCAAAACGTTCAACCAATACAAAAGATCGTTGTTTCATTTGCTGGCATTCGATGTCCAAGCTCGGTGTGTCGAGTAGAGAGTATTGCTACAAAAGTTTAAAACATATGTCAAATTTTGTCATGTGGAAACGTCACTTCCGATAGTAAATATATTAATAGACCATTTTTTCTATTTCATTTTTTGAAACTCAAACGCCGTTCAATAGTTGAACCGACCGCATGGGGTTCCCCATACATGCACAGAGCCTCATGTGATTCAATTTTGCATGAATTAAAAAGTGAAAAAAAGAAAACGAAAGTTTAAAACGGTTACTCAACCGTTGCAAATCAGACACAGCTCGAAGTTACCTCACAGTCCGCGAATGCCGGGCGTAGACGAACGGATGGATGGATGGATGAATGGCCGGTATCGTGTGCAGCAAATATTGCTGCACTTTGCCATGCAAACCATCGCTCAACAACTACACCACTCTTGAGATATCCAACAACCGAAGCAACACATCATGCACATTTTCGATGGTCATCACGGACAGCTAGTTGTTTACTTTTTTGCTGCGGTGCTTTTGGTACCAATAGGTAGTGTTACATTGTGTGTGTATTTTCGGTCTTTCTCTCGCCATCTCTTTGGAGGTTTTGAAGGTTAAGCCAAAAAACCTGATATTTCGGTGCTGTATCTCTGGTTCAATGTTTTTGAAACGTAATAAGATACGTGATCTTACATGGCGGCGATCGAGCAGCCGTGATGGCATCGATGCGAACTACTTGGCCCAATTTGCATAGCACTGTCGAATGCTACGCTGTAGTAATGTACGTGTGGTTGACCTTATAGACAGCCAAACCAGTTTTGTACGAATATTTACTGTGCAGTAACTTACCAGTTGGCAATGCAGGTTGTCTGCGGGTTCGTTCTGGCGACATGTTCTACGGTTGCTAAAACAGAGTGGGTTAGGTCGCAAATTCTTAATGAGAGCTAAAAATAGTTCAAGGCTGCATTTCCGAGAAGAAATAAGTTGGAAGCTGGTTTGGAGAGAGATTATAGAACCGAGCGGAAAGAAGGGATAACAAGAAAATAGGGGTAAAATGAGCAGTTGACTTTTTTTTAATGGAAAATGTTTTTATATACTTCATTTATTTGGAAGGCTCAATTGCGATAGCTTAACGGAGTCGATATTTGATCATTTTGATTTGTAATATAAATAACTTAAAGCTATGTCGAGTAGAGTAGAGGGAGAGGGAAATTTTAAAAAAAAAGGGTTGGGGTAAAAATGATTTGATTTGGAATAAAATGTTTTTGTTGTATTTGTTAAATTTAAACGAAAAAATTTTAAAAATTTTTTTTACACATTTCTTATTTTTTTTTTTTTTTTTTTTTCAATAGGACGAAACAAAAATAGAGAGGTTTTTTTTTATTTCTTTTTTTTTTATTTCACACACAATCCCCTTTTTTTTTTTTTTTTTATTTTTTGATTAGTATGGCAGGCATGTTTGTTTTGTTTTTTTTTGAAAAAAACCCCCCAATATTTTATAATTGTAATGTAATAAAAAAAAAAAAAAAAACCCCGGGGGAAAAATTCCAAGATAAAATATAAAAAAAAAAAAAAAAACCGAGATTTACGTTAGCAGCGAGCTATCAACTATGCAGCGTCCTAAACATAGGACCGATGCTTCTATATGCCTTTTCAGTTATCTTATGTTTAATTCGACAAAGATTTTTCATTAGGGCCCAACTGTCAAACGTAAACAATGGCTTTTTCTGCGAATTTCTCGTCATTGAAAACTCACCTAATCAATCCACCACGGTCATTTCGAAGAGGAAGAGTTCACCTATCCGATAGAATTGGAGGCTTACATGGGTAGCCTTTGTGCCACAAGAAATTCACAGAAGAAGCCATTGTTTACGTTTGCCAGTTAGGCCCTGATGAAAAATCTTTTCTATTTCTGTTCCCCCTCTCTTTATTACAATAATGATGATATTGTTTTTTTTTTATTTTTTTTTTTATTTTTGTTTAACTTTTATATTAGTTTGTATTTTTAAAAAAATTATTTATATATTTATAAAAAAAATATAAACAATACACAAATATTAAAAAAATAAAAAAAAAAAAAAAAGAAAAATGCGAGAGTATACTTCACACTCCCGTTAAAAACGCAGAAAAGGAAAAGGTCGCAAAGGTCCTAAATTTCCCAAAACTACTTTAAAAAATGTTATTAAAAAATATTAAAAAAAACAAAAAAAAAAAAAAAAAAAAAAAAAAAGCGTAAGAGTGGAATATTCAACCGGAAACTACGAGCGAAGATATTCAGAGCAGTCCAAGAGAATTCTGGGCGTGATTTACCGAAAAAGTTCACTGCATCGCACAGTACAGTTCGGCGTATCTGTATGCGAGAAGGATTATGGCCGTACCATGCCAGCAAACATCCAAACAGGACGCTGAAATAAAACCTGGTTGCCAAAACCCGTGCATAAAAATTGTACGAGCAAGTACTGACCAAGTACAACGGATGTATTTTGATGAACGATGAAACTTACCTGAGCATGGACTTTCGACACATCGCGGGTCAAAAAATTTACCTTTCCCAACGTAACGGTTATGCACTGAGTAAGATCAAATTTGTCGTTGTAAACAAATTCACTCGCAAGTTGATCATTTGGCAACAAATCTTGCAGAAGGTAAACGAATGTTTTCATCAATGAATAGTGCAGCAGAATAGTGTCGATTTTATTGAGAAAAGAATCAATCAACAAATTGTTCAGATTTTCGACCCATCAAAAAATGTTGGGCAAATGTGGCAAAACGATCAAAACACCGTCTGATTTGGAGAAATCCTGGAAAAGGATGGCAGATAAGATTGACACTCGTACTGGGCAAGAAATAATGGGTGAGATTTTGCGAAAAGTTCAAAAATTTATCAGAAAAGATGATGAAAATTTGTTCAACTTTTCATTTTACAAAACGATAACTTTAGATTTTGTGTACGTCATTACCTCTAGAAGAAATCACCCATTTTGTACGACCAAATCTAAATGAAATAGACTTTATGTCACAGCGTCCTAAAAATAGGATAGAATATTTTTCTAAAAATCTCGAGTACTTTTTCAAACAGACGTATCTGATTTTGTAAACAAAGAGGAGAAGTAAGATTCAAACGTCAATTTTACAAAACTCTCAGCACCATCATGTTAGGGAAATGTTATTCCTTGTGTTGGTGGCCCTAGTTTGCATTAAAGTGCTAAGGGTTTCAAGAATTTAACATTTGAATCTTACTTCCCCTCTTTGCTTACAAAGTCAGGTACGTCTGTGTGAAAAAGTACTCGAGAAATGTTGATTTGCGGTCTTTGCAAAGGTTATTTTCTAGACCTAAACCTCTGAGTAAGAGTACATTATACTTCAGAATTTACTTGTCAGGTGGTGTTTTTAGACAAACAAATCATGGCATTTCCCGTTTTTTTTTTTCTGTCAAATATAGGCATACCTCGATATAAAGCAACCTTATTTTACGGCTTTCTTTGTCGATTTTTCACTCAGTATAACTCAATCATACAAATCGATGATACCAGTAGTTTGCAAATTGTCTTATCTTTGAAGTGGTGTCATCAGTTGCTGTATATCGAGGTATGGCTGTATATCGCAAAATGATGTAATTTGCGAAACATTTGCTCACTTTATTGTTTATTAAGATGATTAAGATATCTTGTTATCAGTAAATTTCTTCAGAACCATGTGTTGTAGCCATCAAGTTTTCAAGGCCATGCCAATATTCTTTGATCAAAAAATCGATCAACGCATCAGAAGATTATTAACTTTGCGATGTCTCACAAGAGGAGTAGCTTCATTTTAGTCTATAATCACACTTTTCTCAGTCTATCTCCGACCAATCAATGTTCAAGTGTCAGCCGTAAACTTGCAGTATAGACCTTGAGATCAACCACCCTAACAAATAGCTTTTCCAACGTATTCAGAAGTGTTCAAACTACATTTTGGTCCATGAAATAGTCTGTATTGATTTCAAGTATTCTAGATCACCCGAAAATTCCATGGCATTTTGTTCTGGTTTCTGTTGTATCAACTAACTTTTCAACATACTTTTATAACATTTTCAAAAGCATCTACGTCTCAAGTCTATTAGATTTAAATTCGATTAAAGCATTTAAGGTACTCCAAAACCTCTTTGAAGTGTTGGTTTTATAGTATTAAAATAGCTGTAGTTGATGAATGTTCAGTATGTTCAGTTTCACGCATGGATTTTTCATATTAATATTCATAAACACCAGAGCCTCATTTTCGTCTATAAGCCCATGTTAGGTAGTTCATCTTCATTTTCAAGCATTTAAGGTCATCTAATAACTCTTAGGACTATAGGTCTGCAGACCTTGAGATCAACCTCCGTGTGAAATGTCTTTTCTGGTGCATTCTAAACTGGCAAAGCCTATTTTAGGATCACGGATTCACGTGGAGTAGTCAATATTCATTTTTAAGTGCTCTAGGTCATCCTAGAATTCCTCAGAATATGGGTCTAAAGGGTGGCAAAGGTTGCTTGCCAGTCAAATAACTACACTTTGATTGTTGTTTTTTTTTTTTATTCTCCCAATACGCGGAGTAATGCTCTATGACGAAATTCGTCAGAAGCAGATAATTTCCCTTCTTCTCTTAAATTCTCTTAGTTCTAGCATTAAATTACTGTCCACTCCTAGAGCCTCTAATGTTGATGGGAAATTATCTGCTTCTGACAAATTTCGTCAGTAAAATAACTGTTCATAAAAACACAACGAATGGCTTAAAATCAACAAACGCTTTATTTCTTTTCTAGGGGGAGGCGGGGTTTGATGAATGTCTACGTCCCATACAAAATTTCAAAAAAATGTATGGAGAAAAGTCTACGAGGGGAGAGGGGGGGCATGAGGTTTTTCAAAAATCAGTCTACGTGGTTTATGAACAGGCTTTTATAGACTTTTATTTTATTACTAAGAAATTACATGTTGAACCTATCACCAGCCGTAGATGTTTCTTAAACGAAACACAACTGATACTCACCATTATCCCAAATAATGATCAAAAGTTCTATCTTGAAAGATTCAAGTGTGACTTTTTGTGCTTCTAATTTTTCTGAGGAACCCAAAGAATTGAGATTTGGCGATGAGGATTATCGAATGGGAAATATTTAGATCCTCACGCGTTTCCCCATCATTTTGGTCCGAAATGTTGAAAGAAGTCCATGGCTTTAGTTGTATTTGTACGTACATGTCTCGTTGCATCTTTTTACGATGCTGAAGATGAATCTCTCGTTCACACCGATGTGGTTAAGTCGTCTCAAGATCTCACGCGGTGAAAATGTCTTCAAATAAAAATCTGCTACCAGCTCCAGTTTTGCGTCCATGTTTATAGCGTAACCAAAACAAATCACATCCGTCGAATGCCAGATGATTACAGTTACAAAGAAAAATTTGCACAAAGCGGTCAACAAAACCTTACAAATGATACACTAAGACAAAAAACACTGACAGGCGTGCCCTGTAGACACACATTGGATAGTCTTTATTCATATTCAAGCATTTTAGCTATTCCGAGAATTCTTTGAAATGTAGGCCTATTATCGTCTTTGAAATCGATCCGACGTAATTTTATAACTCTTTGGACTATAGGTCTACAGACCTTGAGATCAACTACCTTGTCAAATGTTTTTTCTGGTGTATTCAAAAATGGCAAAGCCTAATGTTGAACCATGGATACACGTGGAGTAGTCTATCTTAATCTTTAAGTAATCTAAGTCATCCTAGAACTCCCTGGAATAGGGGTCTTCAGACCTTGAGATCAACCACCGTAATAAAAGGCTTTGCTGTCCCATTCACTAGTGTCAAACCTCCATGTTGGTGTGGTAGCACATGAAGGGTGATCTATGATCTTTTATAGCTTCTCTCAAATAAGGAGTATACCGAAAATAAGCTGTAAACGTTTATCGGTGCCCCTAATCACACACACATAAAGGAATTGGTTTAAGTTTTCATGTTTTCGATGTGTTAATTTGTCAAAATTCAAATCAACACAGCGAGGAAGGTGTCATGAAGAGCAATTTGGCCATGCATTCCCGAGCAGGAGAAAATAAGATTTGAATACCTAATTTTGATCTTGTTAACTGCCCGAGCAGAAGCGAATAACTTGATAACTGGCCTTGGTATTTATGAGCTCAGATTAAGAGGTAAAATACCTGAGAATAATACCATCAAATTGTTCCCACAATGTCATGCGAATACCGAATTGAGGTAAGACAATACCAAAATAATACCTCTAAGGTGACCAGATACTTACCCAATTCTTAGGTATTTGCTTAGGTATTTTACCTCTTAATCTGAGCTCTTTAATACCAAGGCCAGTTATCAAGATCAAAATTAGGTATTCATATGCTTTTGTGTTCTGCTCGGGTACCCGAGCAGAACACAAAAGCATATGAATACCGAATTTTGATCTTGATAACTGGCCTTGGTATTAAAGAGCTCAGATTGAGAGGTAAAATACCTAAGCAAAATACCTAAGAATTGCAAGCAAAATGTCTCTAGAATAACTAAACTTGATATTCCGGATACCTGGGTAAGTATCTGGTCACCTTAGAGGTATTATTTTGGTATTGTCTTACCTCAATTCGGTATTCGCATGACATTGTGGGAACAATTTGATGGTATTATCCTCAGGTATTTTACCTGATATTCAGAGCACAGCATACAGAGTTAAAATACATAAAAATTGCAAGCAAAAGATCTCTCGAATAACAAAACTTGTTATTTGGGATACCTGGGAATACCTGAGAAGTATGTAGGTATTGTCTTACCTCCATTTGGTATTCGCAAAACATTGTGGGAACATTTTTATGTTATTATCCTCCGGTATATTACCTATTATGCAGCGCTCTTAAATAACAAGGCCAGTTATCCAGATATTCGTTCCTGCTCGAGTTTTTTTTATCTACTCCGCGACTGTGAAATCCATCATAAACAAGTTTGGGGGACACTACAAGTTCGATGACCTGCGAGACAGAGGAACAAACCTGAATCAAGTGACCCAAACTTGAACCGGGAGATAGTCAACCTTATCAATCGTAAGTGCCAAAAACAGTTAGAGTACCCTAAGAAACACATGTATACAGTAAGTATAATTTCCCTATTAATGGGTACTGTTTTTCTCCTATATAAATGAGTAAAGCAATTATTTTCAATGAATATGGGATATATTCCGATAGTTCTATATAACTGTACCCATTAATGAGTGAATAAATCTTACCGTGTTAACAAAAGCAATGGGAAGACAAGATAACCTTCTCCCAGAGGTTCTTTCACACACACAGCGATAGACTCGAGCCCTTGAATAGCTGAACAGGAAAGCACTCCCAAGCTCCCTACCTTCCCTTAAGTGCCCTGATGGTCTCTCCTTTTCCCAAGTGATCATTTAGTTTCTAACCTGGATGTTAGATAATTTGGCAGAAAACATGATCGGGTATTTAATTTGTTATTTTATACCTGTCACGTTCCGCGAGACCTTGCAACCGTTTCTGTTTAATATCTGGGTTCCTACCACATGGAAGTTCGTTTTTTTTTGTAACCCTAAAATCTACAATTTTCTGCTTGATTGATCTGTGATATGTTGTAAATTATATGCAGCAGATTTTTTTTTTTCCAAGAACTACTATACAAAGATCAAGGAAACGGATATTCGTGGATGTTTAAATTTTTACCTTCATCACATAAACAACACACTATACAATACAACAACAATTGACTACCTTCATCAATAAGAAATTTATTGTAAACATACAATACAACAATTGACTACCTACATCAATAAGAAATTTATTGCTATTAATATAACAAAAACAATGAACTGTCATCTGACTATATAATAACCATAAACAACACGTTCATTGAGGTCCAAACAAAACTTTTTTAAGAACTAGGCCTACTGTGGCCCTGTTTACCTTCAGGCCGAGCACTCAACATTGAAGAAATCTGTAAAACGCAGACGATACTGAGTTTCTAGTTACAGGTATTCTACATAAACTGCTCACACTCTTCAGGATTCAAAGTATTTCACTTTTTAATGTTTTTAATGTGATCAAGTGAAGTGTTAATTTAAATTTTCCCATTTTTATTAAATCGTTTTTTATACTAATACACTCCAACAAGTATTTCAAAAAAATGTGAAGTGATTCCTTGTGTATTAAATTTTTTTTTAAATTTCAAAATGCGTTGTAATGTATTTTAAAGGGGTTGATTCCTTTTTCCGTACTTTTAATTTAGCTCAAATTGGGAACTTGTGGTTCTCGAAATGTATGTTATATTAACGTGTCAATGAACAATAGTTTACGTGCCTTGTATGCTTGTTCTTATTGGTATTGCTTGTATACCTTGAATCCTTTATAAAAAAGAATCTACTCCAGTGTTGAAGCCAGTCTAGAAGCAAATAATTAGGTGAAAATACTTAATTGGTCTCAATGCATCATTTTATCAAAGAGTTGTTTTGGTATACTAATTTTGGAAATCAATACCAAAAAAGTATCTTATATATAGTTATATTAAAAAAAAACATATGTAGGTATTTTCTCGGAATAATTGGTATTGGAATTTGCGTTCATTGTTTTTCGTTCTGAGAGATATGTATCTATTCAGGCGTTACGAAAAGATGCGGAGGATTTAAATTTCTGCTTGGCAACGATGGGTTTGATCAAATTATTTAACCGAAACATCGATCATGGATTCAAGTGGCTGAGAATGCAACCGCATGAGTTTCAATTTTATGTGTACCGCACGTCCGATATTCTTCGAAAATAGAATGTGGGGAGCATAAATATTGAGTTCTTAAGAGCGGTCATAAGTCATTTTTTTGTAATTTTGAATCCATGTACCACCAAAACTAACAGAAATAGACATTTTAGAAAGTTGAAGTGAAGTGATGCCAGTTTTGTGTTTACATATTTTATTTGGATTGTTTATACATGCAGCTACTATATTCTTTTATCATTTGGTACCTGAAACAAATGATTTTGTTTCTTTTCAACTTGAGCATTGAGTAAACATGCTTTTTTTAACATTATTTTGCCTGTTCAGTAGTATTTGCTTAGTAATAAAGATATATTCATACATTTAAAGCTTTGAAATGCAACAACATGACATTTCACACAAACTCAAGTTTGTGGAGTAACTATATGTAAAAAAAAGTGTGTTCAGTGTATTTAATATTTTGGGAACTTCCTGGTTTGTTTGACATTAATGTTCGCCAAAACCATGCAATGAAAGGATCAAAATGAGGTTTCGATGTTTGAAAATTTCCAAAAATTAAAAGTTTTGTAGGTTTATTTTTCAGACCAAAAACGATTGTTTAACGACTTTATTGTAATAAAACGATTAAAATCATTTTTAAAAATTAGCATTTTCAAGGAGCGACAGGAAACAATGCGTAAATATTTAAACTTTAATATTGGAGTAATTTGTGTCATTAATGACTTATTCCTGTTGACCGTGTATTTGTTTATGTTTAACTTCAAGTGCTGCATTGGAACACCGGAAGTGTTTTAATGTAAATTTGTTAAAATAAACACCAAAGAATTACGATTATGCTGCTCGCCAGAAGGCGCCGAAGAAGATTGACAAGGTAGTAGGATGTCATTTGGCCACAGTTTATCGCATCAAAAAGTCTCTACTCCCTAACCAGCGTCGGTTGGGAAATAAAGGTCTGCGGTTTGCACGTACGACAAACGTGATCAAATCGGTCCGAGCAAATATTGCTCGCAACCCGGTACGTTCCATCAGGAAACGTACCAAGGATGCCAACATTTTTGTCAAAGTACGCCAAAGAATTACGATTTTGCTGTTCGCCCAGAAGACGCCGTAGGAAATTTTCTAGGTAGTAGTATGTCACTCGGCCACGGTTTAACGCATCAAACATTCTTAAACAGCGTAGGTCAGGAAATAAAGGTCACCGGTTTGCACGTACGCCAAACGTGACGCAACCCAGTACGTTCCATCAGGTAATTTGCCAAGGATTCCAGAATTTCTGAAAAATTCTTGCGAAAAATCACTAATGAATACTTGCACGGATCTTTCAGAGCTAAAGTAAAAAGCCAGTTGATTACGGAGCAGGTAAGGGAATTACGAGTGACTTGTTCGAAGCGATTGTTTTCTTTGTCGAAGAAGGAAAACAAGATAACCCTGCTATCCGACAAAAAACTGTTTAGCATCAATTCTGTGTCACACAACCGCATAAACGTTTCAACATTTTTTGAAACTATGCAGCAGATCATAGAATTTGTTATACCCTTTTCTTTTAAAATTTTCTGAGATAGCCTTGTCCTTCTTAGTAAAATTATTTAACAGATGTTTTCCTCTTCCAGCCAACGATCAATCAGTTTGCGTTCTTCAATAAGCAAGCTTTTAGAAAAAAAAAAGGTTTTGAATGAAATGATGCTTCACATTGATACATATTCAATGTTTGCTGATGAACTGTTTGAATTACGCCATGGGCATTCGACTACGTATCAATTCTTGAGCATAACAAATGTAATTCGTTCAAATAAAGCTGGAAGCTGCTCCACTGGAGTTGCTTTTCTGTACACAGAAAAAGCATTCGACAGTGTTTGGTATGAACGTCTGCTTTATACCATGAAATTAGTTCAAAACTATTTAAATAATAGCACTTTGCAGGTAAATTATCAGAATTCTAAATTGGACTGGGCTTTCAAAAATCTTGCTTAGCAGATGACAAAACAAATTGTGCTAAAGGTTTTCCTTAAGTCATTTTGTTATATCTAGCAGGCTACAACAAAGTTAGGACATTTTTACTGATTATTTTCAAAAATGAAAGAGTTCTCCCAACGCTTCCAAAACTCAACTTATAATATTCCCACACAAACTTAGAGCTGCATTCAGTGTTGCAAAAATCATTTTCAAAAAACGTTTACTATTTGCTCACGCCGAAAAAAATCCGTGCCCAGATCCGTGAACTGCAGTCATGAATTCGAGAACAAGCAAAAATACACCGTGAACTATATCACGTTATCATGATCATGATCATCACGTTATGACGTTTAAAGCGCAAAATCCTGAAAACGTGAACTAGTTCACGGTCCGTTATCATTTTCGGGAACGCTTTTATTTTCTGTGCATTGCAAATATATATCGCCGAGACATGTTGCCCCCAAAGTTCGCGAACGAAATACAGTCCAAAGTTCATGTAAGCGCAGAGTTAGGAAACGTTTCATTCCTCATCGCGGAAGATTTTTCGTTTCTCCGTCTCACAACATTTCACTCGTATTAGAGATCCGATCCAACCAAATATCCCCTCGGCTTTGTTCTTTTTCTCTAGCGAGTGCGTGTCAAATATCAATAATAAATATTGAAGTATTGTGCCACCGCAAAGTTTCAGTGGTAGGAAACGTCTGCTGGAATGGCGTGATGCATTGAGGAAAAATTCAAGCCAACCTCCCCGGCCAGGCGGTCAGCAATCGGACTTACATCAGGCTGAAGAGAGTGTATAGATTTATGCGAGATATCTTGCTCTCTAGATTCCATTTCTATGAAATGGGCAGAGTGCTTTTCAAGAACGAATGTGGTGTAAAGATATAGGGAGAAAAAAGTTATCTGATTTTTTTCGTATCCTCGCGTCGGTGACTCGAGTAGAAAAAGTTCACGATATTTCATTCTTTCAACCCAGAAAGTTCACTCAAGAAACGTTGGCGTGTGAAACCAGTAAGAGCCTGTTCACAAACCACGTAGACTCATTTTTGACAATCTCAGACACCCCCTCCCCCCTCGTAGACTTTTTCCCATAATTTTTTTTAAAATTTTGTATGGAGCGTAGACTTTGGTCAGACGCCACCCCCTCCCCCCAGAAAAGTCTACGTGGTTTATGAATAGCCCCTAACGAGCAGTTCCCAGGTGAAGACGTATCGCACGATGAATTGATATTTTGGTGAGAATTCCTTCACTGGCTGCATTTTTGAAACCAAGTAATAGCCACTTGGAACGGTGTTCCATTTTCTTGGTAAAATCAAGTAAAACATCTTGGATTGATACTTGATCCAACATTAACTCTCAAAGATCATATAGGGGCATTCAAGTCAAATATAATAAATATATAAAATGTATGTATCCTCTTATCAACAGAAAATTCAAACATTGTTGGAAGAACAAACTTCTAATAATCAAGCAAATTTTTAGACCGGTCATGCTCTGTTCCAATAAGGGGTTATTCATAAACCACGTAGACTTTTCTGGGGAGAAGGACCAAACGCAAAATTTCAAAGGATGTATGGAGAAAAGTCTACGTGGGTGGAGGCGGGTCTGAGATTTTCGAAAATATGTCAACGTGGTTTATGAACAGGCCCTAAGGTCTAGTTGTTGTGCTGTAAAGGCCGACTTCGGACCACTTCCAGAATCAACATTTTACAAGACGAAGACTCGAGGAGGTGTGGTAGTCTGATTAAATTTTTTGCGGTAAAATTGACACGCAAACATATGATCTCCCTACCAGAAGATGAAGATTGTAGCTGCGGCCAGAAGATGAAAATTTTCGTCACTCAGAAAATGGTGACTCGGAGGTCTCCAGAATGTCTCCAGAAGCGTATTGTGTCCTTTATCCAGTCCCATGATAGTCCGGTGACATTTTGGCAGGATCTTGTGAGTTGTCACTACAGCCGGGAAGTACAACAATGGTACAATGACAACGGAGTTCAGCCTGTTCCGAACTAGGCGGTTCAATCAGCCCAATTGGTATAGTCATTAAAACGCCAGCTCGGATGAAAAATTGGTGGGATAGAATCGCCAAAATAGTAGGGGTCGTATTAAGAAAACAGTTTGAAAACTCCTACAAAACTGGGACGAGTAATACGTTTCGTTTTTTTGTTTTTTTTTTTCTTAAAACATAAGGAATAGTTTGCACTTCAGTCAAACCCGTTTTCAAATCCTTGAATTTAAATCCGACATAGACCCAAATGATGTTGTTTCATTACTAAGTGGGCCATACTTTAGTTGGATACATTTGGTCGTCCAGTCCATCTCATTTAGCAGGTAAACAGTTTCCAGTAACTTTCTTCGTCGATGGACACGCATCGAACAAAACACTGGAATTAGCGGAAGAATGCCAGCCACTCGGAATTTTGTTGATTTCCCAATATCCGAATACCACTCACATTAACCAGCCTGCTGATGTGGCATTGTTCAAACCCTTGAAAAGCGAGTGGATACGATCAGTTGAAAAGTGGCGATATGAGAATTAAGGATGTGCTTTTACAATGCTGCATTTTGAAAGCGTTCTATCTAAAACTGTTGAAAAGGGGATTGGGCCTAACACAATTCAGAATGGATTGCATGTATGGGAGCTACAGCCTTTTGATTCAAATGCTGTAGATTATACCAAGTGCGTTCCTAAAACAACAGCTACAATCGATGAATCTACGGTTATTGTGGATACAACGTAGTAATTCAGAACAAAATGTTATTATCAGTATCGATAGAAATGTCGAAGGAATTTCCTATTTATAACATATTTCTGTTGCAGTTGAGAACGATGAATTCAATGAGTTCAGTGAACTTACTGAACAGTCGGAAGAAGGTACTTTACTTCCAAGTTACCCCAAAAATGGATTACCAGAAGATAAAGTATTCAACAACAGTCCTGTTAATTTTGGTTATGTGCTGCAAGAAGTATCAAACAAACCACAGGTCGATGTGAGACGCAAACTTTCTTATGTGCTGAGACTACCATACACCACCTTATCGCAGTGCAAAACATCGTAATCATGCAAGACAGTTCCAACGCATCCTCACAGCTGGAGAATTTGTCGAACAAATCCGTAAGAAAGCATAATAAGAAGAAAAAATGTAGCAACAGAAAAAAAGGAGATGCTATGGAGCGCTAAAATGCGAAAATTAAACGGGAGGAAATAAAAAAAACAGACGAAAGAAGAAGAGAAAGAGGAAAAAAAAAAAAAAAAAAACAGAAAAATTAATATTTAAACAACAAAAAAAGAGAGATAAAAAAAAAATAGTGGATATTTTGTTTTCTCAAATATATTATACGTGTTGACAACAGAAATATTATAACATAATTTTTCTCATACAATTTTGTTAATTTTTGTTGGTTTATGAATAAATCTCTCTCATTGATTTCTGTCATATGTAAAAGTAAATTCAATCGTAACACAGAAAACTAACAACACCAAATTTTACGTACTCAAACTCCATACAATAGATTTGTTGAAAAATATTTTCTCTGCGTAATGACATGAAATGATAAAGGAAACCAGTTCTTGTTTTAGTGAATATTAATATTCAATCTGAACAAATTGGTGAAACCCTTCTTGGGGATTGGAATGTGGTGGTATAACTTGTTCATTCATAGGAAACCAATTATTGGTCAGTGCCAATTCGGTCCGACCGATTTCCGAAGACAATAAGTAGTTTTTCAATGAGATATTCCTATTAACAGGGCAATGCCCCATATGCCCCGAGAAAGTGAGGAACATTCCTAAGCAAAAAAAAAAATCTTCAATACAACCAGGAAGTAAAGCCTGAATTGCTTTATGACCGTTCGCTTGCCACTTGTCTTTATTGTGGGGCTGGTTTTCTTTGAAGTGTAGTGTGTGCCTCGATATAGGCTCGAAGAACAATAAACACATGCGCCAAATGTGGTATACAGATTCATATTAAGCTAAATACTAAAAAACAACAAATCGGCATTTGAGTCCAATTCAGAAAACCCGGCGCAATTGATTCCTGTTTAAAAATAGCCCCCAGATAATTAAAGACATAACGATCAATAGAAAACCACATTCAAAACGAGCGACGACCGCCTTCAGGCAGCAGAGGTAAACAATGCAATTATAGATACCACCGCGTGCCAATCGTTATTCAATCGTTGCCAAACGGTTCGTTGATTTTTTCCGAGGCTCACACAAATTATCCAGCAGTAGGAAAAAGAAACCTAGGCTTGCCAAACGTACTGATCGAATTTCTCGAGTTTCCACAATGCGGGCTAGACGAGGCGAGCGAGCAATTTTAACTCAGTTAGGCAAACATTCATAGTGTTGCCAGTGACCTTGAAACGACAGAAAATGAAACTTACCGTATCAGTGAGAGCAGGTCCTTCTCGCGCACGTTTAACGAATAGTTCGGTTTGGCAGCCATCTCGCAGAGCAGCTTTGGGAGACACGCTTCCCGGAGGGAATTCTTCAGTTGTTCCTTATGGATGGCCAAGTCTGCCGGCTGACTGTTGGTGGGTAGTGTGCTGCTGACACCACTTGTGTTGTCGTTTTCGCTACTGCTGCTGCTGCTGCTGCTGTGGTAGGGCTGTGGGGCTAGTGGGGTTTCACTTTCGGTGGAAGAGATCTCTGCGGTGGGTATATTTTTCGACGATACATTTTTTTTTGGAGAGGCGATCAAACATATGAAAAGAAAGAAATTTAAAAATATTAGTTCGCTAAACAGTGCAGTTTGTGGACATTCAATAATCGCAAAACGGTGGACTCGTTTTAACATCAGCCAAATCAAATGAGCAAAAACGGATTGGTTTGAATTTTGTTCTACTGGGTTGCTTTGTTCATGTTTACTATGGCACATCAGTAAGGAAAAAGATGTTTTTTCTGAATACAGCTTATTTCTCCTGACTTGAAGGTCACGTCAATTCATGGCAGAGGGATTTTTAGAGTGGTTACAAGGAACGACTAGACAAAATAAATGGGCAAAGGAGTCGTTTTCCTAGCATGACAATATAAAACATTTCAAAGTGAACGGTAGCAACAGTTCACAGGTGTTAATTTCAGAAACCACACAATTTGTTTTCAAAGTTAGTTTGAGGTTCTGATGCGGATAAATTAAATAAATGATCATTATTCAACAAATAAACACCAGTCTTTTTAAGAGGATATTGCTGATTTTCATTTAACATGCTCTCTGAGAAATTGTTTGGTAGTTGATCGATCAGATTTAGATAGAAAAATAAACATCCAACTTATTCCGTTGCTTTGATTCTACCACTCAGAATTGCCAACAAAGTAGTAGTTTGTATGCATTGGGCTAAGATGTACTGCTTCAAAATATCAAGTCCATGCTGCTGCTTGAATCAACAAACAGCAAAAATTTATCGTCGCAAAAACATGCAAATTTTTGAAGTCCCGACATTGGCTACATAAGGGGGATGAATCATCACACCCGCTCGAATATTGATTGAATTTGTGTGATTCCTGGCAAAAGTTGGATTTTTTTTGCCTCTATTACAAAGATGGCTATAAAGATTGCTTGGAAAAACCGAAATCCAATCCAGGACAAGGAAGACCTAGTCATATACAAATCGAATCATTTCGAAATAAAAGTGGACATCGTTTGTGTATGTACTTCGGTGTGTATGTCTATGACGTTATAAATGGATAATCATGGCACACTTTTTTTTATTTTTTATTAATCGTTTATTTGTTTACCTTTACAGAGCCAAACTTACATATTTATAAATCACTTATCTTAAAACTAAAGAAAAAAAAAAAAAAAAAAAAGATACATTTGAAAACTTACCAGTTTGATTTAAAAATATACATCGACAATGATTGCACATACCAAAATGCTGCTAATGGCATTTTTATAGAAAACAATCTAGAAAAACATATCCCCTTAATTAAATGCGTCTATTGTGCATGAGCATGTGGATGATTAACCGTCCGAGGTTGCTACTACGTCATTGCCAGTTCAACTGTAATCGCACACAGAACTAACAGATGATGTTAGAAACTAACAAACGGCCTGAATGTGTTAAAACTGTTGTCCAATGCCAAGACCATACTTGGGAAATAAGGAAAGCTTGGGAATAAGTTGACACGGTAGGGAAGATGTACCTATATTAATCTCATCACTTTGAAATTCATCCTACTTGAAATAAAACGATATACACGTGACAGGATTAGTTAGTAATGTTTGTTGTTGTTATTTAACGGAAGCAAACATTATTAGAGAACAAATCCGATCCTTCAACTGCCCAATTGTTTGATTCATCGTAGGATGAATATAGGAACAATGAGATTAATAAACTGGGCAAGGCCAAGACCATACTGGGGAAATAAGGAAAGCGTGGGAATAAGTTGACATGATACTCGCTTTATCGGAATCCACGAGGATTACTGTGATGTTGGATAAAAGGGTTGGTTTGGCAGAATGGTTCTTTTGGGTAACAATTCGCTGATTTCACGCAACGCTTAGCAAACTATGTATACATCAAATAGTAGAAATAACCGCTATGAATCGATTTCAAACCACAATAAAAAGCTGTTGAGGCCTCTCGCAAAGTGTTACAATGGTTTTTACTGGCAATTCTTAACAAATATTTAGGGTCGATTTGGACCGATTGAAACCAACAGTAAGGATGACCACCCGTGGTTGATCGAAGTCAGCTGAAGCCAGAAAAGAGAACCAACAGAGTCACTTGGTAGTGAGTAGTGAATCATTCTCAATGTGCAACTGCTGGTATTTTCATTTACAGGATCAACAAATCCGTCGCTCCGTCGACGTCCTTGCAGATCAATTAGGGAATGGAAGGAATGTTAGTTCGTTAGTTAGTTGCTTTTCATCCGGGTAGGTGAGACAATAATGAATGAGACTGTTTATCCGTATTTCAGTATTATTTTCCATTTATAAGATTTAACGGATACTCACAATAGAGATATTTAAATACAAGTACTGATTTAAACCAGTATGGATGCAATTGACGCCACTGATTAGGAGTGATGGTGGTTTTTCATTGTGAAAACAAGGTAAATTTTACGTTGCGCCTGTGAGTTTGTTTTGATCCATTAAAATCAACAGTCAGAATTTGTTATGGCCGCTCATAAAAAGTGATGGTGATTTATTCTATTAAGTGGAGCTGCATCCAAGCCAAGCGCTTAAAGGGATGGTGGCTACCATACATACACATACACATACACATAAAATATGATGGTGTTTAATCATTGGACAACTTAAATGAATTTTAAATCACGTTTGAACGTAGATTTGGGCATATTTTAACCTACAGTAAGGATGCTATTGGGGCAACTAACAAAGTTAGATGGTGGTTTTTCATTGCGAAAACATGGTAAATTTAAGGTAACGCTTGCCGATTTGGTTTTATTCAAACCAGCAGTAATGATGCTGTTTGGGCCACTGACATTGTAATTCTATA
This sequence comes from Aedes koreicus, assembly GCA_024533555.2. NCBI lineage: Eukaryota > Metazoa > Arthropoda > Insecta > Diptera > Culicidae > Aedes > Aedes koreicus. The sequence goes on along the minus strand of JAHHFK020000752.1, from coordinate 192,677 downwards.
AACTGATTTAGTACTGGAAATAATATCTGCATCAAGCAGATTGAACGCTCCAAAGAGCAATCTATTCTAATCTACCTTAAATTACGATTGAAGGATTTGATGAAATTAGAGTCGCTAGAAAAATTTCGTGCCTTTTGAAAACTTTATGCTCCTATTGCACAATAAAAAACAGTTGCCGAAAATGAAAACGGACCGTGAACTAGTTTAAAGCTCGATTCAAAGTAAATCTGGACGCACGGTTTAATACACCATCGCGTCCCAGGTGGTTGGAACAAAAAACGTTTGACAGGAATTTGTTGATGTTTTATTGACAAAAAAATTGGTGAAAAGTTTTGGTGATTACGGATCATGGAACTTGAGAAAAGAAAATTAATTGTGCACAAACATCTAGAGAATCCTTTGTGGTTTGCCTCAAAAATAGCAAGAGTGTTAAAATTCCCAATGTCAACGGTGTGTCTTGTAATTAAACGTTACAAGGATCCACACTATAGGAGTGCGGATAGAGCACAGCGCTGAGGAGAAAGGTGTTGAGGTACGTGAAAGGCAACCCAGGTGTCTCCATACGTGATTTGGCAAAGAAATACGATTCCAACTTTTCCACCGTGCCTAACATCCTTTTGAGAGAAATATATAATTCTTTTTGTGCCAGTAAACATCCGAATCGCTCCCTGAAACAAAATTTAGTGGCCAAACAGCGAGCGCGATAACTATACGAACGAGTTTTGACGAAATTTGATGGCTGTATTTTAATGGATGACGAAACATATGTCAAAATGGATTATAAACAAATCCCCGCCCAAAATTTTTACCTGGTAACTGGTCGTGAGGATTTCCCTTCCAGGTATAAATCTGTTTTTTTTTTGATAATTTTGCTTGTAATCTAATGATTTGGCAAGGAATCTGCAGTTGTGGCCTTAAAACCAAGGTTTTCATCACATCTCACAGAATGACGTCGAAGGTTTACATTATAAAATGTCTGAAAAGGCGGATTTTACCCTTAATTCAGCAACACAAGACCAACGTTATGTTTTGGCTGGATCTAGCCAGATGCCACTACTCTAAGGAGGTACTAGAATGGTATGCTGCAAACAATGTTAATTTCGTCGCCAAAGATATTAATCCTTGGAATTGCCCTGAGTTCAGACCTATCAAAAAATATTGGGCAATTGTCAAGCAAAAACTTCGAGGAGGCGGTAAAGAAGTGACAAATGCACAACAAATGCGTTTAAAGTGGAATAAGTTCGCCGGTACAGTGTCACCAGCGACCGTGCAGATCATGGTGGCATCGATCACAAGTAAAGTGCGACAGTTCGTTCGAAACGGTGAAATATAATAACTTGTTATATATCGTTTGAAAGCTGAATTTGTTTGACGTTTTGATCAACCGTGTATTTTGCTTAATTCTTGAGTAATGATCACTTGAATGCGTCCAAGTTTACTTTGAATCGGGCTTTACGATTTCAGTATTTTTCCATTTAAACGTTATTTAGTTCATGATTACGTGATTCAGTTCACGGTGTATTTTTGCTTGCTCTCGAATTCATGACGGCAGTTCACGGATCTGGGAACAGATTTTTATTCCGTGTGATTTCCAAGATTTTGTTATCAACCGGGAGAGACGTGATTCGATACTCCATGATTTTATAATCTCCAATCCGCTCAACCAATCGCAATGTCTTGTGATATAGTGTGCAAAATATCATTCAATGCAGATGTCTTCCAAATTAGGCAGATCGACAGGCAATCGCTTCTGAAGCTTCTGATATTTTTGAAAATTCATGTCTAAGAACACGTAGGCTCTTTTTAAAAGTTAATTTTGTATTGCAAGTAACTCTTGATCTGTGATAAATACTTTTCCCATACCAAAGTCGTACCTATTGTTGAATTTTTCTCACAGATGATTCTACGGAATGCAAGGTTCTTCATTTTCACGATGTCGTCAGTGTGTTCTACCGGCTCAAGGGTGAATTGATAATAATTGTGACAGTTTCAAACTTTCGTAATATATCAATATTGATCAAATTTTGCCCAGTTATTCTTTAGAGAGTATTGTTTACACCCACTCAGTCTTGCAGTTATGTCGGTGAGATTTCATTCAAGATGGAAGGAAATCAGAAAACCGTTTGCGAAAGTATGTTGTTCACCCACATGCAAATTTCGCACCGCATCTCGAGATAACTGATGCTCCAATCATTCTAGAAACGGATGACAGTGGACCACGAGCCAGGATCTGGACAAAAATTGGGACAACGCGTGAAAAAAAAACCTAATAAACGCTGATTGCTCATTTCAAGCGGAATCCGAACAGAGGGTCAAGAAACGATCAGGATTAAATACGTACAAGATGCAGAACTTTCCCAATAGGAACGAACGCTAGCAGAGTGTTGCCGAACCGCTTACCCGGAATATCAACACTAAACTGCTAACGACATACCGGTGCTGTGTCATTGATGATCAGACCTACAGTTTGTTAAATAAGAGCGTAAACGGCATAATCAGTAGTCGGTAAAAGGTATCGCCCTAATTTTTGTGACTCGATAGAGGGAACCTTTTACGTTGATGCATACCCAAGTAACAATTTTAGTTTTATTCCAGCCGTATAGCACTGCACCCGGCTTTTTTGATAAAATTTCATTCAAAACTGTTTTGTCTCCCAACACCTGATCTATGCTTCTTTTAAGCCGAAATTTGTACAAAGTGGCCCACTCTGTAGACGGATGTGAAAACAAGTTAATTAAACCTTTATGAGACCATAGAGATTTTGAAAATGTTCTAGTGAACGATGTTATGACCACTTAAGAACCTTCATAAAACCTCTTGGTTGCCGTGAAAACCAGTGTACGGCCAAATTATCACAGCTGTCAAACTGCACTGCAATATCGTGGTTGGTTTTTGTTTTTCTGCTTTGTTCGATTCACTGGTCTTTTGATTTATTTAGCAGTAAATAATATCTAAGAAACAAGTTCTAAAGTTGCGGGATATTTTGTTTGATTGCAAAATATCCAAAACAAATTGAGTTTTTAACAGCGTAACATGCTCCAAACCATGACACAACAAAAACAAAATAAAAATTGATAGCATTCAATAAGATTATCTTAAGGAATGCCGAAATTGGTCTCCGACCTACAGTTCATTTGCAAAACATATAAAATTTGATGGTTTCTACATTTTATTTATTTCTTATATTTCAATACGGCAATTGGAAAAAATAACAGGTTTGCCAAAAAACAATTTATCTTCGCATTGACTATTATAAAACTATTTGGTCATGTTTTTTGCAGTTTTAAAACCACTTTGACCTCCCGCATAGCCAATTTGCCGTTTAATGCGTTTACTGGAGGCAAAATGGTTTTAAAATGCTTTTTCAACTGGCCATAATAGGATAATACTAATGAGTCCTAAAACGGCATTTCTAAACCGCATTTTACGAGTTCATAAAGTCGCAATAAAACCTTTAATAGGAGTAAAAGGCATTTGAGAAAAAAAAAAGGTTCTAATATCGTTGTAAGCTAGCTGTGAAAGTTCTCGCCTTACTCAAATATGAAACGTATTGGCACCACTTCGTGCCCAAATAAAACCAATTTGATTTCTAGTGGCTTTCATAAAACTTTAATAAAACTCAATAAACCTGGATGGTTTTGGCAATGTTACTTGGGTAGTCACGAAAAATTCAGTTGGCATTGACTTTTTACCAAAAAAAACACGTACAGTGCCATGCGTACCGTGTACAAGTCGCCTTACGAGGTCTTGTTCCTCTATACCCACCCAAATCTTCCGAAAATGCTGTATGCAGTGGCTGATTAATATTAAATACAAATTACTACAGCGGCTGATTTGCTTCTAAAGATACAAATAACTATATACTATATAAATATAAATGTAAAATATAAATATATAAATTGTTTGAAAATCCACGATGACGTTGGCATTGATCTTACTAACATAAAAACTATAAAGATGAATGAAGAGCTTGAAGCAAACGGTCTACTAATAACGCACACTGAAAAGGATGTTTTGCCAAAGGCGGATTCGTATATCACATGTACGAAACGAATTAAAAGCAGCTCCTTCAACATCTATGGGATATTTTTAAAGGCAATTATGTCGAACAACCGGCGACGATCTGTTTTACTGCCGGAGACATCTGAGCTATGAAGACGTTAGCAGCTGCAATTAGCAAGAACAAGTTTAGACAATATTCCACTGAGACTACAGATGGTGATAATAGCGAAGAATCGAGCAAAAAACGATGCGTTCAGTCTTTAAACAAAGAGAAATAGTAGAACGTGCTCATCGGTCCAAAAGGTCTTGTTATTTGAGATTTAAAGTATGGCTTCTTATACAAACATATCCATCTCAAACAGGCTTCTCTAGAATTCAGTGACGATAACATTTGAAAAAGCTGCTTAAAGCTGGTGGAAAAACCAAGCTTGAATCTCAACATGTGTAAATTTTCATAGTCATTAAATTGAAAAAAATAATCTCCAAATAACAATAAGCAACCAGCGGACGTCATCACGTCAGTTAATCTGTTAGTTTTATAACAGCGCTAAGGCGAGGCACCCATCGAAGTGCCACTAAGTGGCATCTCATTGTACGTCACATCGTGTCAATATCGGGTGACGTGTGGGGAACGTCGGCATGATATTTTGACATGCTAGCAGACGCCGCAACTTCGACCAAGTGAACTTCGCGGCGCTGATGAGCAGGCGATTGCTAACGCATTTTATTTGACAATTTACACAAAGTTATAGCCACTGAAGAGGAAATTCAAAACAAATTGCGAAGCTCAAGTTGCGAAAATAGATTGTGCATACAGATCATGGTGGCTTTTCATCAAAATAAGGTAACATAGAACCATTCCGTTATTAGAAATATACACAGAAACAAATGATGAATTTTAACAGACGCATAAAATATACCCCCAACTGCAAGCTGAAAATAAATATCATGTTGAGTCAAGCAGGAGTAAAACGCGAAATTTTCAATGAATACATGGACAACTTGAAGGTCTCGCTCAACAGAGTTCCTGGTTCCAACATATACAACTACGATGAAACGAATCTGTCGGACGATTCAGGGAAAAAGCTTGCCATATGTAAGCGTGACTTGAACTACTAGGAAAACGTGAGGAACTACAGTAAGTCGGTCACATCCGTGATGTTTTGCGGCAGTGCAAACAACCGAAGTGCTTCTAACTGGTTCGACAAGGAGATTTTTGAAGATTGGCTCATAACGCTTTTCCTGCCAGCAACGAGGCATTTTTCACAATCTTTCCTCACATCTGAGTCAAAAGTTAATGAAATTTTCTTTCTGTTCGCCACCGAACGCGACCGTTGGACGTCGCGTACTTCGAACCAATAAAGCGAGAGTGGCCAAAGATTACGGGACGCTGGTGGGCCTCCCGTGAAGGTTCTATGCATGCAACAATTCCTCAAAGCAGACTCGGAAGCTTTATCAACGAACTGATGAAGACAATGGCCCCGAATACAAGTCGCATTCTGATGTCAGGCTTCAGGAAGTGTGGAATCGTACCATGGAACCTTTTTGAACTTGTTAGTCATCTGCCTACTGAGGACAAGAACATCGATTTGGTTAGGGATTCGATCAAGGGGCTCCTGAAACAGCGCCGCAATGACGTCTTCGGATTTTCGGCTGGGACTCAACCGTAAAAGCAGCTGAAAGTATTTCGCTCGACCAAATTGCTCAAAAAACACCGAGGCCACCACGAAACGAGGAAGGAAGCCCAAAACTATGTCACCCAATGATACACCTCGACTGGAATTGGAATACAGATCAAAAGAGGCCGATTAACGAGGATGGGAGCCGAAAATAGCCAATTTGTGAAGAACAATTGTTTCGTCAAACAGGTGTAAATGTTTTTTTTTTTGTTTCTGTTTTTCCTTTGTTTAATTTTTTTATTTCGTGTTGAGTATATTCATCACTGCGACCATTTTTCAGATCTATTGTGATATACTCCCCGTTTTAATAATGCTTCATCAGTATGACATGAGCTGACTCAAAGCATTTTCCCAGATAGATATTTCGAACAAAATGGACTACTTGGTTGGAGGCTACATCCCAAATATCAGAGGGTTCTGCTAGTCCCTTATCCAGAAAAGTACGCATCAATATTGGTGTACAATAACATAGCAAGTCTTAAGCAGGCCCTTCCCTAGTAGCACACTTGTTGCCATTCGGTTGAGATTACATAAATATGACTTGTTAAGTCATAATCAAGTTACTATAACTAATTATCGTAGTGTGCTACTTGGGTTCATATCCATCTTAATGTTTTTCTATTATCTTCAGGTGATATTTGCATGGACAATGCCCTGTTATTAAACCAGTGTAAGTACTGAGATCATTCCTTGATAATTCAATAATTTTGCGAGTCATTGAAATGGTTGGATTTATGAACCGTTTCGCCTGCCTAGCAATGTGAGTGTTGTTTCTTCCCGTTTCTTGATCTCCATTCAAAGAAAACAAGCAGAAACTGCACATCTGGCACATAGGAGCATCTGGACCTATGAATTGGTCAAATAATTCAAGTCTTGCTAATATGTCGGCTATTTCATTCCCTTGAATTCCGCAGTGCCCAAGAACCCAAGATACGCTAACTTGGTTTCGATAGGTAAATTTCTGAAGTGACATAGTGCTTTCCCAGACAAGTGCAGAATTAAATGTTGCTAATTTTCAAGCATTCAGTGCTGCTTGACTATCAGACATAATACAGATATTTGAATGTCTACAGTTTCTACGCAAGCAAATTATAGAACATTCAAGAATTATTTGGCCACTTACCCATAGATATTGGGACATCTACCCCTGGACCATTTACTCCTGCTCCAACAAGATTGTCCAATCTTGAACCGTCTGTATAAAGGACAATTGATCCTGTATGAATATTTGACCCTTCACTTTCCCACAAATCACGACCAGGATCTGTCGTATTGTATGAATGATTGAAATGATATTTTTTCTCCATCCAGTCTTCATTATTTATTGCAAGAGAATCAACATCATTTTTAATTATTTTCAAAATACTCAGATGTCTTAAGATCACCTTCTAGAAAGCGCTCTGTCCGTTGAACCCATAATGCGCTCCTTTCAGCTTCAAAATGAATAAGTTGATGCAACGGAAGCATATCAAGCAGAGCATCTAGTGTTATACTCGGTGTGCTGCTCATTCACCCTTTATTGAGAGTTTAGTAGTAGAGTTTGTAGTCTCACCAGCTTCTTCTGAGTTGATTTCTCTTTGGTTTTAGGCCACCAAACTAACGATACGTAGGTTAAAGAGTGTATCGAAAAGGTAGTTAGCAACATTCAAACAGTAATTTTTCTAAAATGACTTAATTTATTTAGTGTATTTTGCGGTGACATGTTTGTTTACATCTCAATAACAACTCAATGCTCACAGCAATCGATTGGTTTCGGTACAGTGGATCGTTTCAAAGATGAGTCAAATTGATCTGGACACGCGAAAAAAAATTCTGCACAATTGGTGCAAAGAAAATTGTGTTACGTACAACCAAATTGCAAAACGGGTGAAAGTATGCCACACCAGTGTTAAAAATGTAATCGAAAAGTTCGGTGAGACCCTTTTGATTTGCTCCAATCCGGAAGGAAACCGGGTCCCAACCAGCCCGGTTCCGTACTGTTATTGAGGCAACAAGTGTATTGCAGCTAATTTTGCGACATATACGAATCAAGGAGCTTGAAGTTTACGATTGGCGCTTTGAACTTCACTGTACTTACCAGATCCAGTGGATCTATCAATGATCCGTCAATGAAGGTCGTTTTAGCTGATTCTACTTAGACCACAAACAAAAAACTAACATATGGCTTTGAAATTTTCACATAAGTTTTGTTTTCTTGTGTGAAAATACCCGAATGCTAAGGAGATATAGCCGTGTAAAACCAAAGCGCGAGCAATAATATTGATGATGGCATAAAACAAAATTTCGAACAATGTTATCAAAATACAAGTAAGGTTTTGCTAGTTTGGGGGGATACTTCCTGAAACTGAAGTCTAAATTTAAATTTTATGTGTTCCACTGTTCTATGATTGCAACTCGAAATAACTTAATCCATGCATTCAAACCGTGCACCAAACAGCTTTTGTCGCTAATCTTATTTATCTTTAGAATGTAATCTAGAAAGCAAAAGTTAAACATTATACAAGATCTGTAACGTCTTAAGCCGATGGCTATCAAAACCGGAAGATGGTTTTAAAATCTAAATATTTATCTACTGAAAGTTACCTTCTTACTATCAATGTCAATGCTTAGGGGTGATTCTAGAATGCATTCATTTGATTGCATAGTGTTAAACCTTATGCCCAATATCTTATTACATTACAATCACTGTTTATTTGAACCATTAATTGTACTCAAGTACACTTATAACAGCCAACAAAAATATTCCAAATACACCCCCTAATCAACACTCACTTTCATTGCAAACAACAACAACATCTTCTGATTAAATATCATTCCATTTGATGACCTTCAGATTCCCACACTCACCATTATCCCGACTAGATCTGGCCTCCATGTGAGCACTTGCACTTCCGAAACCGGTCGATAGCCCCGATAGCAGTGACTTATCTTTCGGATCTTTCTTCGCCCCTCCATAGCCGAGCAAATCACCGAATATGATCACCACAAAAGCCATGGCAAAAATAATTCTAAACCGCCAGGCCACCTCCATAGTTGCCGACCGTCTATCGATCTATCACGCAATCACTTTATTCGGAAATTTCCAACGAATAAGCGCAACAGCACGGCCGACTGTAATGAACACTTTTACGCTTGAACTCCTTGATCTCGATACCTCCTCCAAACTGATCTAGATATCGTTGCACTAGAGCACACAACGTTTCACACAAACCGGAGAACCAGAGCCAGATTTCGTTACACTACGATCAACCGATCCATTGCAGTTCGGTTCAGCAAAACTGGATTCAATTACATTCAAACATTCACCGCGTGGCTTACGTTCCCACAAATGCAGCCTCACTATCTATTGCACACCTTGATTATTATAGTTGCACTGGGAAACAAACCGAAAGAAAGACGATTGAAGATTCAAAACATCCGGAGATGTACTTAAACTATGGATTACGTCATAAAGTGAGATGCTGTTCTTCTGAGACAAGCAATCGAACAGATCGATGACCGAACGACAACGGGTGCTTGTGCTCGCAAATTGGAGAACTGGCCGCAATCATCTAACAACAGCAAAAACAACGTGTAAGTACAAAACACGTACCAACCGGCTTTTGAGCACGACTGGAGTCAACGAAGTTTAAAAAGCAACTGAAGCTGCAGCCGTTTGATTTGTTTACTCTGTTTTGCACCTACTGGTTACCTACCTGTGATATCTGCTGAAAGCTGGCCGAACATGCTGCTGCAGAAGAGAGGATTTGTTGATTTACTGCTGTTCGCTCTCTCTCGTCGGAGGAGATCGTCGAGGTACGATCATTTCTCGAGTTCATTGAGTTGTTAGTAGCTTTTGCTGCCTGAACTGTGGGACCGAGGATTTCATGTAATGAATTAGGAATCAAGCTTATCGTGGTAATTTAGTCCGAATTCGAGAGTGTTAATTCAAAAAGCGTCCATTTGATGTTGTTTTTATTGATTGACTGAATAGATCGCTTTGTTGCTCATTTTTAGGATGAGCAATTTTGCGCTGGAAATGGTTACAATTGTATTTTTTTTACAAGCTTAATTAATACTAGTGTTTTGGGTGGAATCGTACTATACGATTCCATTGAATGTTCGTGATTAATAGTTATGGATACTTATACGGGAATTGGAAAATTTTAAGGCAATACAATTTCCAAAAATTAAATTAACAATGTTTCATCACGTTTCTTCTTCTAATTGATGGCATGGGGAACTGTACCTAGGCGGGTCGTAAAATGTTCTACCGAAAAATTCTACGCGAAATCCGCTGCAATCCGCTGCAACATGTGATGTGGAAAACAGCTTCATCGTTACATCACCGTGGTTACTTACTTATTCATACAGGTCTGAGGTCCCATTAGGATCGCACATGCGTTACAATGTTTCGCTACGAAATTCGACTGAGTGCTTCTTGTCTCAAGTTCCTCGAGTGTCTCACACTTCCAAGATTTTGCTCCATTTGGTCTAACCATCTTGCTCCCTGCGCGTCTCTGTGTCTTGTCCTGACGAACCACCCACCGGCTGAAAGTCTCTCAAATAAAGACAAAGATCTGTGTCTTGTTCCGGTTTCGAGGCTAACACTATTTTTGTGGGATTGTTGTCCGGCATTCTTACAATATGCCCATTTTACCCGTCCAGTTTTAGTTACTTTCAGAATACTGTGTACTGTACTGTGTCCATAGAAATGCGCCAGTTCGTGGTTCATTCTCTCTTTCATAGGGAACAATAAAAGGTCCTAAGCACACGTAATTCGAAAACTCCATGGTTTTGGAAGTCCTTGTGTACATGGAAGCATATTCCACGTATATTGATCTTAGCAGCATCTGGTACATGGTACACTTAGTACGGAGGTAATGTTTATCTGACCACAGGATCATGTGGAGTTCATTGTATGCACGGAATCTGGCAATAATATGTCTACGAATTTCTTTGCTACAGTTGTTATTCGCAACGTCGCCAATGGTCCAAAATAAACAAATTTATCCACCACCTTGAGTTTTTCTCCGTCGATTGTCACATTTAGACCTGTGCAATCTCTATCACGCTCGTTTCCTGTAGCCATCAGATACTTAGTCTTCGCCGGATTTACCATCCCCAACAATACAGCTTGATATAAAAAAGTTGGAAATGCTGCTCAATAAAAAATTCACGTAATCATTCAAACCAGTTCAATCAATAAACGCTATTGAGTAGCAAAAAAAGCATTGGAAAAAGCACAAAAATGGAATCAAATACAGCATAAAATTAGCGAAAGTATTTTCCCAGGCAGGCATAACGCTTGCATTAAAAAACCAAAGAAACAAAGTTCACCGCTTTTTCATGCGATTATACTGTGTTACCTGCGTGTTCACCGGTGAATTGAAAAAATAGTAAATTCAAGTAGGCTTTATATAGATAACAATTGACAGTACTATTAGTTTGTTTACGGCAGCCATGGCGAAAGCAGTGAAACAACCGCGTTCGATGATTTGTAATAACCACCGGCTCCATCCCGGAGCGAAGAAGTCTGTCATCGTACTGCAATCTGTCTCGGCCGGATAGAGCAGATTGGTCATATACAAGATCTTGGCGCTTCTGGAGAAAAGTGAGAGCATCAAGCGCAAGGCGGGTTCCGGCCGATGGTTTTTCGTGACCGAATGGTGCAGTTAGTGCTGAAGCGGAAGACGGAAGGCAAGGTGGCGAAAATCATCCACGTCGTGGACCTGATGGTGATGCAACTGGGCAGACGGTCAAAAAGTATTTGGGCAACATAGACATCGTCATAAGACAGCGGATGACCAGGCCGGCTGTGACGGAAGCGTAAGTGGCCACCTCAAAAGCAGCAGCTCAAGATCCTCGTCAAGGATGTCTTCCCAGCGAACCGCAATGTGGTTGTGATCATGTACGACGAAGACGTACCTGACGTTCGACGGCAATGACTGCGGGGACTGGAAATTTCACGTTCCCTCGCAAAGAAGTGAGCAACGAGTGAAATACATCACCCAAACAAAGTTCCCGATGAAGGTCCTCTTGTGGCTGAAAATAAGTGATAAGGGGATGTCAAAGCCACTCTTCTTTTCTTCGGACTTACGGTCATGTTGAGGTGTACAGCACGAAATGCTTACCGGAAGTTGCAGCCTTCATTAAACGTTGTGTGTCCAACAAAAAAAACACCTTTAAGAGACCGACAAGGAACGTTTTTACCCACGGAACTGAAATAACCATTACTATGGAAATATCCAACTGATTTGGAATATTTAAGCAGTTTTGGAACTGATTTGGAATAATCAAGCTGTTTTGGAACTGATTTGGCATATTTAAGCAGTTTTGGATTCAGAAACTCAACCAATTTCTCAAAATTGTCTTATATGGTCGATGGACATCATCCGTCTCCGGAAATATCGGAAATCCGGAAGTATGTTCCGTATATGGCACATCTCCCCCCCCCCCACCCTCACCCCTCTCTGCTATACCCTCATTATTTCTCTCCAGGATGATAAATAACGAGATATGAGATGTCACAAAGTTTCAATATCATTCAATGAAAACTTAATGAAATATCATGTTTTGAAATCGGAAAAGGCAACGTTGTTCTCTGTTGGACACATAACGGTTAAGAAACACCAGCCAAAGGACGGTGTCGTGTTCTGGCCTGACTTGGCCTCGGCATATTACGCGAAGCAGTCGCGGGAGGAGATGGATCGTCCCCCCTCCCTCCCTACGTGCCACAGCTGCGTCCAATTTAATATCTCTGGGCAAAGCTGAAGCGGAGGATCTATTCGAGCAATTTCGTGGCGAAAACCGAAAAAAAAACTGACCAATAAGGTGACCAGTGAGTTGAAGAGTACGCCAACATCTTTCTTTTGGACAGCTATGGACTGAGTTTCGGTCACCTACCGTTACGCAGACCGACAGAGAGTGTAAGTCATTTTTGAAAAATCATGAATGAATACAGAAATCAACAAAAATTTGATTTGTTTTTATATCTTTCATCGTTTTACCTATTCATCCGAAAATTGTCTCTTTTTAAAAAAATGCACGCTTTATAATCATCGTTAAGCTTGGGTTTCAAACACTAGTCCTTGGCGTAAAAGGTTAGTAGTTTATGTGGTTTGCCAATCCTGGTTGTTGAAACCAGAAAGATCGAAGTGTGCTTTGCTAGAAAATGGATGCAAATATTTTTTCTCCCGTCAAATTTCCGAATTTTATTCCAATGAATAGTTTGTCAATTTAAAGAAAACCGGAAGCACGAACTGCAATAAACAGTGAATAATATATGTAACATTGGTGAGATAACCCTTTTTTCGGTACCTAAGACTAATAAGAATTTAAAGTTGAAGTAACACTCATGGGTGTTAAGGGTTTACGGTGAAGCATTCTCGACGGCAGCCTTTACCTCAAAATTTAGAATTGACACAACTCAGAATCTGTACTAGATATTGAATATTTCATCACATCAGTTTGTATGCTTACTTGCTGTGAGCAATCTGATGGAGTTCGATTTGATGTTCATTCACTAACAATTGAGACTTATCAATTTGAACTAGCGAGATAAATTTGCGAGAGAGATATAAAAGATAGGAAAAAAAATACACGGAGCAGCAATTCACCTTAAAGTGCGGTAAAAAGTTAGTCTCAAACTGGAGGCAGAAGCCTGGTTGTGTGTGTGTGTGTGTGTGTGTGTGTGTGTGTGTGTGTGTGTGTGTGTGTGTGTGTGTGTGTCTTTTCTTTTTAGAAATCGAGTAAAGGCGCTATAACTATACTAAAAAAAGCAAGGACAAGAGTTAGTGCTCATACCCCAACCGACAGACTACCTCTCACGCAAGAAAAGGCAGTACTCTCTTCGCTTGGAGCTTGCATACAAGTAGGAAACACCTGTGTTCCAGCCCAGAGAAGCGAACAACAAAGGAGTGCATCAACTTTCTTTGCTTTGTCACTCCCAACGACCTATATGCATATAAACATATTACATATACGTATGCTTTCTCGCCAAGGACACTTCCCGCAAAATCCAACTTTCAACTCCAGATGTCTTTGATGGTAGCATGCGTTCTCGGCATCGTCTTAAGTAGACATCTAATCAACACCTCCCTCCCATCCCTTGCTGATCATAAGGACCTGGCCAGGTGTTGGGCAAAGAGATCGATGGAAGGCTGTCATACCAAAGGCAGCTCTACTGGCGCTTCCATCGTCTCTACAACAGCAAATTGGATCAGGATTGTGTATAGTCGGAAAATGTTATGCTATGCTATGCTATGCCAATCTATGCAAGTGTGCATCTCGTTCTCGTCTTACAGTCTAATACAACAAATCTGTCACTTACCTTTATTTTGTCAAAATACATGTTTTGAAATAGAAAAACACTTAGTATAAGTAATGGCACGTGGCTGGGTAGGTCAGAGGTTACTCGTTCTACTTACTGAGAAGATGGTGTAGAGTTCAATCCCAGGCCCGTTCCCTTCCTTGCCATTTGTCACTTGCCTCTTTCTATCACCACTAGATTTAAAATAAAAAGCAGTCTACTGCGCTTTCTTTCATTGATCGCATCACTTACCACAGTGCATCCATGATTGTAGAGATGCAGTGGTGATCACGGTCTCTAATAACAACGATTGTCAAACTAATCATCCTTCTACCAGAATTACGCAGTGAGCAAATTGCTTTTACCAAGTAGAGCATGATCTTAGAAGTGTGGAACATTCGAGGAACTGGAGACAAGCAGCCCTTAACTGAAACTGAAGCATATAACCCCAAACAAAGTAGTCCTGTGGGTTGAGATCCGGTGAAGATGCAGGCCATTTTTCGCTTGTGATGAAATCGGGCAAATTTTCCGCGCACCACGCGTGTGTCTTTTTTGCCTTGTGAGCTGGAGCTGAGTCCTGTTGGAAACAATATGGCGTATTCCTATACAGCGTTGAAGCATGAGGAAGCAGATGGTTCTTCAAAACCTGCTCGATGTAATATTCAGTGTTGATTTTTACGTTAGGTTCTATGAAAAGAAGAGGAAGTTTTCCTTTTCGTGAAACGGCGCCGCATACCATGATTTTCGATACTTTCTGATAGCGTTCTACAGCTAGTTTATCTCTTGGAATATTGGCAAGACTTTTGCCAAACACATGAACTTTTGTTGTTTATGACTGTCATGAAGGAGGCTTTTCATCCGAAAATAAAATCTCGCAGTCACCGTGCCGAAACAAAGGATTTCTGCTTCTTTGGACCCTGGCTTACTTTTGACGCTCCGTCAACCCGTGAACCCGTTATTTCTTGTATGGCCAGATACGGCCGGATTACGTCTCATTTGCTCCCTCACACATTTGATCTTTTTCTTCGTTCTGGCAGTTCGTCTGGCACCACCTTTGTGTTGAATATGGACATTTCCAGTTTCCTTGAACCGTTTCAAGGTACGAAAAACAAAATGCTTACTCACTCCGAACTGCTTAAGGCAATTGAATATCTGACAAGGTTCAAGCTTTTGCAAATGTAATTTTAGAACTTGCTCCCATATGGTAGCTAATAAATGTAAACAAACGGAATCGCTTGTTTATCTTCAGCGATAAGCTGTCAAAAGAATACACTCAATTCCGCTGTTAAAATTACCCAGCTGAAATAAACCCAGACTGAAAAAAGGTGACACTTATTGTGAGACACATTGTAAAGTTGACTTAGTCGGGAAAGACGCAGCTATAAAGCATCACGGTGCTGAAGGTTGCTGTGTTCGATTCGGTCTGGTCTAGGAATTTTTCATAAATTTCAATAAATAACTGAGTAGCTGTATTTTGAACACATAGTCGAGAGCAGGCAATAAGCATAGTGTATTGAGCGCTTAGTTTGAAATTACAAGAAAAGAAGAAAATATATCGATATGAAACTTTCACCACTGAAACACGTGATCTTTCTGAAGAAATCTCTGTCAAGATGTTCCAAAGCCGCCCTTTTAGAAGCGCTGCTGAAGAACTCATAATGTCTCTGGATTCTTAGTTAAACAGTCATCCAAATGAAGTAAAAAATAGCGAAGCTTCTTTCCTGTTCATGAAAGTAAACAAAAAGATTAAATAATATATGGTTGAAAAACTTCTTCGCCTCCTCAAACACTAACAGAGGCGCACAATCTGATAAATGACAAAAAAAAGTCAATCCCTCTCTTGTTAAAAACATATTAGCTGGTAATGTTTCAGTGATATAAAAATATTTTGTTTTGTCCTATTGTACTTTTGGATGTGTTTTAAAATATGTGCAACAAGTGATCTGATGAATGAGTTAAACATGTCAAGCAGATTAACAATTTAATATTCCTTTAGGATAACATTATTGGACTGCTGATCCCAACCCGTCCTGAAGGGTATAGCAGAAAAATGATCCTTGTTATCACTCACATGTTTTGATGAAATTTTGTTTAAGGAAGGAGATTATTATCATGAAAATAATAAAACACCTTTAAAACGAATTGAATTCAAACCGTTAACGTGCATTTGTATGATTATTTTGTAACAATATTCTAACTAAACACACGTTTATTTATCTGTTGAAAAACAATTCTGAAGATTAAAAAAAATGGTTTCAAGGCAACAACATTGTGTTATAAAGTTTTTTATGCTTTTGTTATACTTATTTTATTATTTTACCTCAAGACATTTATCGGATATGATTTATGTTACGAGATCTACATTGTCACAACCATTGTTATTAAAAAATTTGAACCGGATTGACAATACTTTAAATAATTTAGATACTTCCTCAGGGAAGGTCCATTAATTATGTCACGCAGTAAGTGGGGGGTTGAAAAAACGTGACAATCCATACACACAATTTTGAAGGTCCATACAAAAAACGTAACAAGGTTATAAAAAGCCACTTTTTGCGTGACATAATTAATCGACGTTCCCGTATGGTCAAGTATTAATTTCTGACAAACCTATCAAAGCAAGTAGATCAAAATTAGGTATTCATATTATATTTCCTTCTGTTCGGGTTATGAAGGTTGATTATAAAGTATATTATATAACTCAGCGTGAGTTTTTTTTAAATATAAATCATCTCTTTTATATCATTCATGTAATGGATCAATGGTTTTTTAAGATATGCAAGGGTTAAGTTTCAAATGAATTACTCAAAAATAATCTGCTTGTACTTTATTACATAGTTCTGTCCCCAAATGTGAATATGTACGTTTTCTCCATTCTTAAATCATTCAACTGCTTGACAAAATATTGTCAAAAAATAACGATAAATTTTCAGTTTGCTATGTTATACGGGTTACGTGGTGGTGGCACTTTGAATTATTGCTAGGTTTAACTCAGAAATTGAAGAAAACTTTTATTAAGCATATTATACACACATACATGCATGTTTCAATATATTTTAACTGTATATATTAGCACCCAAAAGATTTCTGTGGTTCATAAGATTCGTGTCGTAACCGTTTTTAGGATTTTAGCAACTGCCTCTTCTAAATCAAAACTCTGCAGGTCTCTTTTTCATACTAGTATGAGCACCAATAAAATTTACTATTTTGTCCAACTGTTTAAAAAATCTAATACGAAAAACACTCCACAAGCAGCTATAACCTTATGATTTTTATGCTCCGCAAGAAGAACCGATTACTTATCCACGATTTGATGCATTACACACGTTGATACATCATGCCAAACCTAATTAAAACCTGCCTTCAATCTGCCACCCCTTTGATTCGAGTACTAAAATGCTTCTTTCTCGTTTATTACAGGTACGTCAATCGTTTGCGCCTAAAGGTAGCTTTATTCAATGTTGCAGAACCATAGGCGATACTGGTGGAGTACATGGTAAGAGTAGCGTTTGTTCCATTTCCATTATTACCTAACCTTAATCGAAGCAAAATGTATTAAAAGCCTATCCCGGTGGATATTGCAACTTAAATGATAAAACCAAATATCACAAAAAATCATCTAATCAGCATATTCTGGTAACGGCATCAGCCTCGGTATATCTGATCTGAAAACAAGCTTACGACCGAGCCTCTTGATATCGTTTGGAAAGAATCTGAAATAAAACACAAAAGTTCCGCGATTAAATTCCAACTAAACCGTCGTCGACTCCTGCCTCCTGGTACTCACTCATACTGCATCAGTCCCGGAGCTAAAATTCTTGGCTGAAATACACGCGGGGCGTTCTTCTGAATTCCACTGACGATTAATTTAGCCATGCTCTGAGGCTCGAAAATGGGCACTCTTCCAATGATTCTAAGAAAATTTTCAAACATTTCAGTTATGCGGCGGTCCTCGATTGCCCGAACAACAATAAACTCACTTTAATTTACACAGCATGTCAATAAGGTCCTTGCGAGTAGGCATGAAGAAGGGATAGGCTATTGTGGTGAATATCTTGTCCGATAGACCCTCGAAGTACAGTTCGTCGCTGAACGCTTCCATCAGCCCACGCACGCCGTATTTGGATGCAACGTAGGAAATCATTCGACCTTGCGGAAGATATGCTAGAAGTAAATGCGGGGGTTATATATTCGGTCATATTCCGAAGTGGGTGTGTTAATGAATCTATGGACTTACAAGCCACAGAAGCAACAGCTACGATGTGACCTTTTCGGCGTTCGATCATATCGTCAATGAAGGCTCGAATTGTCTGAAATGATACAAGCGAATCGAGGTCTGATTTTATTACATTCGAAGATTGCAAAGGAACGTTACAAAAATGATTGTGGCAGTTTTGAGTGTAGTAGATTTATTTCTCGTGAAATATGTTTGAAAATTTTAAAATCACAGTGATATTGAAACATGTGCATATATGGGTGGAAAACTAGCACCATTTTTTGAAGTTTTGTATTTAGTTCTTAGGTAAGTTGTTCAGTCCATAAGTTTAGGAACTCCTCTGTTTTGGAGCAGAAGTCTGGCAGCCACTCTTCTGATTTCTACTGGAATGGTTCTGAAATCGAACAAGCAGTCAGTCATTAATCGTGAAATTCACTTCAAAAATGGCCATCTATGAAACTCACTCATAGTGCGTCAAGAACGGTCCCAGAAATTTAGGCATGAATACGTGACGGTGGTTCCGTTGCATTCCACTAACGATGGCACGCGCCATTCTCCGGGTCGAAAAAATTGGCATTCTCGAAAGAATACTGTAACGAGAATCGCAAAATAAAAATAAGTCAGGCTAGTTCCACACATTCCATCAGCCCGGTTCCACTTACTCCAACTTTTGCAGGGTAGTAATAACTTCCTTCCGCGTATTCATGAAACATGGAAATACGGTTGTAGTGTGGATTTCGTTTTCAAGCCCATCGAAGTACATCTCATCATTGAGAGCTTCCATCAAGCCGCGCACGCCATATTTGGAAGCGACGTATGAAACCAGGCGGCCAACCGGTAGGTAGGCTGTTGAAAGTGAGAGCAAATGGTTATGTGAGGGATTTTAATAAGGATGAGGATTGGGGTTTGAGCGTCGGTCGGTACTCACAAGTAGCGGAGGCAATAGCCACAATGTGGCCCTTGCGACGAGCAACCATGCTGTCGATGAAAGCTCGTAATGTCTGTAATTAGAAGGAGGGAAGAGAATATGATTGATCTCAAGTGTAGTAGGTGACAGGACTTACGTTAATGGTGAGTTATAGACACTGTGTGCAATAATAAGTTCACGTTGGATCATTTTGATATTCGTAGTGTTCCTGATCGTGATTGAGGCTGTACACTCGATATATTGAAATATGACAGTAACTTGGAAAAATAGGGAAGGAAAAGGATGAAAGGGGAAACAAATACAGTACATATACAACGTTATTTTGCCGGTGCGGTGAATGCGAATGAACTGTTTTGATCTGAATACAGGCTTAGATAAATACGGTAATACGATAATTAGTTAATAAATGATTGAAGTTATTGTAAAGAATTAAAAAACCTTCGATCCTCAGCTTCTTGTCCAGTACCTGAGCAAAGGTTTATACCAAAGTGATAACAAGCTAGAATATCTGATTATCACTGTATGATCACTAAATATGTTATCATTCATGCTGAATAAACAGCTAAAATAAAAAAAAGAGATAACAAATTATGATTTATTTGATATCACAGCATTAACTCGTTTTATCATCGTTGAGTTCATTTTGATTACTTATTTTGTGATGTGAATGAATTCCTTGAGATAATTTAAAATTATGTTATCAACACGATATCAAATTCATTCACTTATAACATAAGAAGTGCTTCTGGTGCAAGGCTCAATTTTGTATCCATGGCATGCTAATGATATTCAGCATTCGTCAGCATGCTGGTACTATTCATCAACGTTCATCAAAAATCGTCTTTAAAAATTTAGAACAGATGATAACAAAATTAGTCTAAAATGGTTATCGCATAACAACAGGTGAGTTCAAAATGATATCTGAGATAACAAAACTGTTACTCATTTGATATCAGTTTGTTATTTCACTTTGCTAGGGTAGCTCTTATCCCTACTTCCATGGGGTGTTGATTTGGGTACAAATAACTTCGTGCTAGTATGGGATTCTAAACATTGCTGTGCACTGTAGTTTTCCGCCAGGGCAGGGGAAAGGCTTAACAAGCTGCCATTAAATAGAACACGTTGCCATTGCAAACTCGGAACTTCAAAGTCGTAGCACTGCAGGAATTTTGCTGGACAGCTATCAGAATGTTGGCTCAGGCTACACTTTCTTCATGTTACCCGCCGTGTCCAATATATTCTCATACAAATTGAAACTACATATGTTCCTTACTGGCAATTCAGATTTTATTATTGATTGAAAAGCAATGTCAGGCATAAAAATTACAGCATATGTTTTGAATAACTCTCCTTTTGACCTTTTACCATTTTCAACCATTTTTGAAACTTCCATTGGCATCTCATCCTTTTTTTTTTGATGATTACGGACTTGAATTGCTCTAAAGTTGATGCTCTGTGCTCGTTCACTTTTGACATCATGTATGGCTACACAAAATAGTCCAGTGGAATGAGATCTGGCACATTGTTCGAAGTACAAACCCACAAGTGGTCCATCCATGTCTGTGATTAACCCTTCAAAAGTTACACTTGTTAAAAAAACGCTGACAGGAATTACCCCTAATCCTGTACATATCAAATGATTAGACATTTCAGAATCAAATTCACAATTATCACATTCAAGTTGACAATTTACAGCCAAAGCTTTGATTAAAATACTACAGTTTTGTTTAAAAAAATGTATCAACCGTTCTGCAATATCAGGGGACGGTTCATTAAGAAACCATTTTGTTTGTTGACATGATTTCAGGTTAATCCTATACTTCTTGTGCTGGTTTGAAGACCACGAACTTGTTTATTATTAATTTGCTTCACCCATCACGGAGACATTGGAGTAGTTAGATCAGGTCCAGTGAACAAATAAGGTTTCCATTTCACTTGTGCATGCCTTGCTTTTGTTTACATGCACGTAAGTTATAATTCATATCATAGTAGGCTGTGAGTAAAGAATCTGATTTCCTTAGTTTGACAGTTACACCATGACGAAGTGGCAGCGTATTCGTGATTTGTCCCACGGACAAATGTCCCAAATCGACATTTTAATTGCTGTGGGTGCGTTCCCGTGGAGCCCGGCCACAGGTCGTCCGAGGTTAGCTCGGATTCCGAGGGTTATCGCTATAAATGAGGAAAGGAACACGGGCGACTGTACGGCACGGAAGATCGTTC
Organism: Aedes koreicus; assembly: GCA_024533555.2. Taxonomy (NCBI): domain Eukaryota; kingdom Metazoa; phylum Arthropoda; class Insecta; order Diptera; family Culicidae; genus Aedes; species Aedes koreicus. The sequence goes on along the minus strand of JAHHFK020000752.1, from coordinate 171,339 downwards.
TTACATGATTACCAACCCCGTCCGGGAGCTACGAGTCGAGCGACGTGAGAAAATCGTGAACTTCCTCAAGCGAAAAAATCTGGTAATCCGGTTCACCAACGAGAGCATGTTTACCCTTGATCCCATATCAAATTCCAAAACCGATCGCTATATGAGTTCTCTCTCAGTACAAGACGTGGCAGACGAACAATAAAACGGGTATCTGACCAAGCATCCGGCTAGCGTTATGGTGTTTGGATTGGTGGCTTCCGATGGCAAAAAAATGAACCCTGTGTTCATTCCAGAAAACGATTAAGAAAACACGAAGGTCTACATCGGGATTTTAAGTAAATACTTTCGTGGATCAGAAAACAGTACGGCCAAATGTTGTATTTCAACAAGATGGGGCTTCGTGGTTGCAGGAACAACTGCTATTCTGGGCAAAGGATATGTGGCCACCATCCAGGTTGGTCTTAATTCACTGGATTACTCAGGATGGTATGTCATGAAGGCCAAGGCCTGTTCTTAACGCCTACAGAGTAAAGAATTCCTCAGAAATACATTAATCCGTACCTGAAGAGAAATGGAGCTATTATTGGGCCCTGCCTTGAATTTCGGAAGCGTTTGGAGACCGTAATTGCAGCAAGTGGAACCTCAATCGATGATTTACATAGTTTAAGACTCTCAGAAACAGGGGTGCGATGTTTCAGCACTTCAATGTGAAAGAGAGTATACATTTTTTTTTCAGTGCAAAAATATCGCAACTGAATCATCAACACAGACCAAAGCTCCAGTATCACATGTGTCATTTTCATACTTGCACTAAAAACAATGAATGCTGCTGTGTGACTGCTTGAGCTTCACTCATGAACCATGTTGATGTTTGTCACAGAAGCCGCGCGAAAGCTTCATTCGTACAGTATTTTCTGTCTCACGAGCATTCCATTCATTGAGACAAACGCAAGAATCCGATCAGTATCAAATCAAGTTGATGAAGTTTTCAAAAGCGGTTGTGGCAAAAAATTGCTGTTAAATTTATACGCAATGGAGCCTGAATATCCCAGCCAAGAAACAAAGTGTCTAGGTAGCAAACTAGTTACCCGACACTCACCCTAATACAGGTCAATGCGTCCGCTGGGATGAACTGAAAGCCAGGTGCGCAATAGACTCTCGCATCAAATGCACCAACGAGCAGGCAACCTATGATCCGGGCAACGCAATCCGTCATTTTCGGTCAAAGCATCCGGAGCGAGCAATGGAAGTTAATGTTTGTTTTGCTTCTTTCGTTTGTCAACAAGCGCCACTATTGGGCCTTCGCCTGGTGGGTGCTATAATCATTTATGCTTAAGACGTGGCATGATTTATACGATGAACAAAAATGTGTAAGACAGTAAAGTCTAATGAGATTCTGCGAAATTAATGATGCCAAACTATGTGCTCGTTATATTCATAGAAATGATTAGCGATCATCATATATCATATGATTGGGCTTTATTGCTGTAAACAATTAAATTTGATCCATCTCTAAAAAACTCCTGACTTTTAATTTTCGTACGTACCGTCTGGACAATATTAATATACATTTTTGGTTGAAACAGAAAAACTGGTACAAAATGAATCCCCTCAAAATTTAAGTATGAACCCAATGTGTTTCCAAATGTCCTGATTTCCACTATGCTGCTATGGGGATTTATTGTATTTTAGAATATTTTATTTTTTAATCATGGGGACTTATTGATATGGGCGTAAACATGATTTTTAGTGTACGTAACATTATCATGAATCATCATTTAAATCTTTTCTTAGTAATATGCATTCTTTCTTATTACATACGGCATTCATTTTTCGATGGCAATGTGTTCAATCTGTTTGTAAGATTCGTGCAAAATAACATTTTTTTTTTTTCTATCAGTATTCATACTGAATCCTTCTAAAAATTTCAAACAGCTTCATGAATCTTCTGGAATTTAAATTGACTTATGACTGGGCAATGAAGTCTAAAAGCTCATGAATTCAAAACCAAATCAGCCTGGACAGCCTGTCGAATGAACTAGCGAAAAAGCTTCCTGTACAGAATCGAGTTTACACATTCAGAAGCTCTCACATAGAGCGAATGTGACTGGCACACTGAAGTAATTTTCCACAGATTTCATCAAGTGAAGATGAAAAATCGCGGTACTGCTCAGAAACATCCTCCTTTTGATAAATCAAAATAAATCAAAATCGATATTTTTGATTTTTTCTTTTAATTTTGACATTGTAATGTTGCTAACATTATCACGCATACGGTAGGAAGCCGTTAGCATAATAAACAATGGAATTAATTGTTATTCTATCTATACAACTAGAGTTCCAAAATGTCTTATACGCAAAACTATTATATAGTGTTAAGTAACCAGGAGCAAGAATGTATTTGTCTTATTGCAACATACACGATAGCAACAGAGTAACGATTCACAGGACATACATCCCATAATCCACAAGTCAAGGCCTCTTGTTCAAGATGTTTCTGAAATGGTATCATATTGAATAAAGCTTTGAGTGCTAGGAGTTGCTGAAAACACCCCGAGCAAAGCCATGAGGCACATCCATTAAAGGTGACTCAATTTTGACTAAAACATTAACATCTTGAAACAGTAGATTTCATGGTTACTATTCAGCAGGATTTGGATATGGTTTGAAAGTGCACATGGTTCATCAGATGATGTCAAATTCCCACATTCTAGAAAGTGTGTTTCCAATAAATGTTCAAGCGCTTCTACACCGTGTCCAATATATTCTCATACACTTTTTCCTTGCATTGGTGTAGTTTTGCACTATGTTTATACAAACGCTTTTAGGTTATGTCCGATTGTTCTCATTCGGTGTTTATCTTTTACCAGCGATGAAGGAGTTGCGTGGAGGAGCGTGCTGTGGTGATAAAAAAGTTTTTGAAAGGTGAGCGCCCGGGCGCTATTTTCAGAAATTTGAAAAACCTCGGAGTAAAGCGGGATTCTCTGTACCGAACCATCCGAAGGTACCGTGACATCTCCTCGTTGGATGACCGGAAGAGATCCGGTCGTACTCGTACGGTGCGGACTGCACGAGTTGTTAAAGTGGTCACGGAACGGATTAGACGAAAAACACAGCGCTCTGTACGTAAAATGGCTGCAGATCTGAATGTTTCGAGATCGTCAATGCACAATATACTGACCTTGCATTCCAAGCTTTCAAGAAACGTAAGGTTCACGGAGTTTGAGAACCTTCCAAGCAGAAACGACTCGAAAGAGCAAGTCTGTTTTGGTCGAGGCACAGTGTGGAAGAATTTATCTTTTCCGACGAAAAGTTATTCGTCTTGCAACAATCCCACAATGTCCAGAACGACAGATTGGGGGCTCTCTCTTCGAGAACTGTTCCAGAGAGTGATAGGAATATTCCACGGTCCCAAAGTGCTGCAAAGAATTTGCAAACAAGGCAAATTACCACTGGTTTTCATCGAAAAAGGCGTTAAAGTTAATGCCGTATATTATAAAACGGAAGTTTTGGAGAAAGTTGTCAAGCCATTTGTACAAGAGGTGTTTGAAGATGATCACTATGTGTTTCAGCAGAACGGAACGCCGTCGCATACTGCAAATCTCGGTCAGGGCTGGTGCCGAGAAAATTTGACCGACTTTTTGGAAAAGAATGAATGGCCTCCCAGGTCACCAGATCTGAATCCCTTGGATTATTTCGTATAGTCAAACATGCTGGCGAAGGCAAATGACCACAGGGGACCATTTGGGACGAAATGAAACGTATGAAAGTCGAATTTGGGCCGCCATGTGACGGTTTCGAAAAACGTCTGGAGCTGGTCAAGAAGGTTAAAGGCGGTGTTATTCAAGATGGTTTCGAAAAACGTCTGGAGCTTGTTCAAACAAATTTGGAGAAGCTATTCAGCTATTCTAGAAGAAACAGCTGAATAGCTTCTCCAAATTTGCTTGAACAAGCTCTAATTGAACACCGATGTTTGTTGGGTATGCTGTAGTTGATCAGTATTATATTTAAATAGAATGGGTAAAGTTATCAATAAAATCTGGATTATCGATTTGAAATAAATAGAGTTTTATTTTGTATGAGAATATATTGAACACGGTGTATATCAAAAGAGGTCATGTCGCCATTTGGTTTTCAAATTTATTTATCGTTACAATCTTTTGATTTTGCAAGAATTGTAGTTAATCAACTAAGTTCCTCCAGATTTGAAATATTTGTACAAAGACTTTTCAATCAAATCGCAAAGCAGACTGAAGAGCCTTGCGTGCTATTCTAATAGAATCCGAGCCCTTTGCGCGACATATGTTCCAAGACTTTCTGTACTGTCCCTGAGCTTAGTTTAATCTGAGTTTAGCCACCTGTTACTGTAGAAGTTTTCACTGATCGCCCAGAGCAAGCTTTTATGTAGACATGAATAATGTTGAACGTTGTAATATCAACGGCATCATCCAAATCATTTAGAACTTGTATAGTAAGAGAATATCAATGGAAATTGGATCAGAATAGAGATCCCAGTTAGTTGGTTTTCTTAAGCTCTAGGTCTGTGAAAAATGTTCAAAGTAAATGTATCTATGATCAGATAAAGATTCTTCGTCTGAAATATATCAATTATTCAGCTCATGACTGAGTCGATTATGCAGGAATGTTATGCTGTTATGTTAAACTCTTTGTACCTTTCTTCTATAGAAGACTCCATTGAGGATGGGCGATTGTCAGTATTCAAAATGGCAAGATTTGTACTACTCAAGAAGTCCATCAAACTGGAGCCTCAAGGATTTAAATACGAGCTACTCCAGATGATTTAGTGGATATTTGCATCACTGCGTGGATCTAACGAATGACTTCTTGTATCACAGAATGCTATATCCTATTTGAAATCTTCCATAGAGGATGGATCATCATATGGTAGGTAAATTGAACAGTAAACGTATTTCGTAGAGGTTTCCAACGATTGCATCAACAATAACGGTACAAACATCTTTGGTTCTTACTCAAGAGATAAAAAGAGTAATGATTGCGTTATTGACAAGCACAGAAGCTCGAGGTACGATACCTGAGTTTGTCATTTCAGTATTTCTTAAAGTAGTGAATGTAGGATTCACGAGTGTTTTCTAGATAGAAGTTCCCTTAATGGACGTAAGGTATATACTTTTGATACTGTTTCTTGAGCTAAGCTTAATCAAAATTGAACCATGGTGTTCCTCTAGTAGTTTTTACTGATTGCAAAGGCAAGCTTCTTTGTTGGCATCAGTTATGTAAGACGTTGTAAGCATTATCAACGACATCATCCAAACCATTTGGAGTGTCTTTAGTAGGGCAATATCCTTGGAATTTGAGTCATAATAGAGTTTGTTGTTTGTTGAACGAAACTTCACAAGGTCAAGGTTTGTGAAGTAACATTTAAGTATTCAAAGTAAATGTTAATATCTATGATCAGAGGAAAATTCTTCATCTGCAACATGCCAGTTATTCAGCTCATGACTGATTCGATTCGTGTAAAGCGTTATGTCTGACACTTCTTTTCTAGAACCTGCCATAAAGGTTTGATGATTGTCCATATTCAAAATAGCATTCTTTTAGCAGCTTCAACTTAATAAGACCCTTTTGATAAAATTCTTGCTTATACATGGGGGTGGGACGTTTGGCATACGGACGTTTTTCTTATGGATCTTTGACATATGGATGTTTGGCCGAATTGACGTTTGGCTGAATGGATGTTTGGCCGAATGGATGTTTGGCCGAATGGACGTTTGGCCGAATGGACGTTTGGCTGAAAATTGTCTATTAGCATAAATGTATTGCAGAGAAAAGGAAATAAGAATCTTAAAAAGTATTTTCAAACGCATTAGATCTAAAAAAGGAAATAAGGAACCAAAAAAAAACATTCTCGAACGCATTAGATAGCATCCCCATATTCTAGACTTATTACACTTAGAGTTTATCAATATGTGTGAGCATTGGCAGTAATAAGCATTCTTATTAAGTTTCAACTATATCAATTCACAAAAAAAAGAAATTTTTATGTTCGAAAATGCAAAAAAATGTATTTGGTCATTTGCCCATACACACGAGAAGAATGAATATGTTTTAATAAAATCGTAGACTCCTGATTTTCGGTGAAAATATGTATTATGTTGAACAACTAGTCAGAATGGGTCATTATTTTTATAATCTTGAAGAATTATGCAGTTCTTCCGAAAGATACCTTCTTTTGATTCTTTGCACGTGGGCCTTCTATGACGATACATATTCCTGTATTCGAAAGCAAACTTCTGAATCAAGCGCTTGTTCGGTTTGTTACTCTTTGTGAGATTGTTCCTTCTTTCACTGGAGTTCTTCGGAGTTTCACTGATCAAACAAATTATATAATTCTCATGATTTCATTCATTTCAATTTGAGAAATTTTGAACCGACTGGTGAATTATGTGAGAAACTATTATTTGATAATTTTGAGCTTTAATAAAATGGCATTTTCTTATTTATACTTATTTTACTTATTTTACCAAACGTACATTCGGCCAAACGTCCATTCTGCCAAACATCCGTATGCCAAACGTCTGTATGCCAAACGTCTTTATGCCAAACGGGGTATCATCCTTATACATACCAAGAGCCAATATTCGTTGATTTTCATAATTTATTTAAAGTTCAGAAATAATTGAAATGTTCGCTGCATCATTACCAAACATTGCTTTATTTTTTTTAATCTAAGTAACCTTAGAACTACGCAAGTAGTGCCTATAAAATTGTTTCATAACATTCTGTTTTGTAAAAAAAAAACAGCTTGGTATAGAAATCGAAATCATAGATTACGGAATCGAAAAAAGTGCTCTAAACACAAAGTGCATAACCGGAATTTTATTTTTAATTAAATTACCCAAGTCAAAAAAGAAACCAACAATCACACAACACTTACCCAAAAATGCGACAGCAGATTGATTTCCAACACCTTCTGGATGTCTTCCGGTTTTCCTTCTCGTAACGACATCAGCGGAAGTACCCCGGCGTTGTTGACCAGAATATCGACAGGTCCCAAACTTCCTTCGATTTCCTTCCGCAGTCCTTGCACCGCCTCAAAGCTGAAATGTCAGCCTAAAATGATCGAAAAAAAGAAACAAGAAAAATTGAAAATGTTACAGCTTATTGATATTGCCAATCAACCACCCAGCAAAAATGGCTTGGAATCATTCCGTGCACAAAACAGTGCTGTGGCAAAACTAGTCTATCGGGAAATGCTTTCCCACAGCCCATTGCATAACCGTCGTTGACTTGCACTCTTTCTCTTTTAATCAGCGCGCAGTGCACTGGGCCTGACTAACCATCCGAGCAAACGAGTTTCATGCAGCCGAGTTGCAAATTGCTAATGATTTGTGTGCACGATGCAGCTCAGCTCACACGTTTGAAATGCTGTTTTGAAGACATGGTTTTTTTTTTTATTATTTCGATAGTAAAAGTGCATTTCAACATAAGATGTTTGTTCTGTGTTCAGTCGGTTGCGATGTCTAATAGAGTTAAATTGCAAGCTCAACGATGGCTCAATGTGTATTAATGTTTCTAGAGCAATTCAGTATGGTGTTACATATTTAGTATTTCGTATTTAGCAAGGCATTAACCGATTCAAGCAGGAACAATTTAACGTACCTTGAAAAACTTGGACTTCACTCCCAGCTTCCGCAGATCATCGGCCGTCTTCTCCCCATTGGTGGCGTCTAAATCGTTGACCGCAACGTGACAGCCTTGCTGTGCCAGCTGCAGACAAATCTCCCGACCTAGTCCGTTTGCACCACCGGTTACCAGAGCCAGCTGTCCGTTGATTTTCTTTCTCTGCTGTGGCACGAACATGCCAACCACATAACGCACCAGAATGGGAATCACCAGCACCGCAAATGTCAAACAATCGAGCACAATCGAGAAAGCAAACTTCAACGAATCAAGCCCACTGCTTCGTGCAGTTCCATTGCGTAGCTTCCGCAGGGATTCCCCTCGTGGTGCAGGCTCGTACGGCGTTGTGCCGATGTCGCGTATGCTCTGCATCTTTCAATTTATCCACTAGATGATCACCGTGGCTGGATGCACCAGCACACACACACATACACACTCACTGCAACACCAAACTTATCAAACTGCACTAAGAGGGCCTAATAGTACACCGATTTGTTGTTCTGGTCTCAAGTCGGCCGTGGTTCGCAACGGACTAAGTTGCTGAATGCTACTGCTGTCTAAGCTAGGCGCACGTGTTAGGTCCCTTGGTGTTCCCTACTCTGGGAAATTGCAACCAATGCAGAAGACTGTGTGTAATGTCTTATTAGCCGTGCATATCGGTTGTGCCTATCATAGAAGAGTGAAGCACATATTTTGGTTGGTTCGTCCCAGAAACTGAACGGTTCGGTGAGTTAATTTCCTACTGAAGAACTTCGCAGTTTGGTTTGGTTTGGTTTGGTTTGGGTGAATGTAAACCAATGTCTGGAATGTTTGCACGAGCCCTATGAAATGTAAGACATGGTTTTGATAAGGTCCACCAATCGCGAAGCATTGATTACAGTGTTAACCTAACTTTTCACTGCGTGTTCAGTTATGACAAGTCTGGGTTTCGATTATGCAAAAAAAAAAAATATAAAAAAAATATGACGATGTTGAACAAAACATGTGATAGACTCTTGTCAGAAGGATATGAAGCGATTACGTTGAAAAAAAAATCGAAAATGACCAGAAGTCGTATGAATCGGAATTTGAAGTAAATCTATATATATAAATAAATGAATATCTGTCTGTCTGTCTGACCCTTATAAACTACTGAACCTATCGGCGTGACAATTTGCATGCAAGCGTTTTTGAGGCTGAGAAAGGTTCTAATGATGGTTTGAGAATCCTCCCCCTCTGGGAAGAGGGGCTCCCACACAAATGAAACACAAATGTCTGCTTAACTCGAGAACTATTCAATCACATGAAACCAAATTCGGCATGTGGAAGTTTTGAAGGTAATAAATGTTTCAATGGTAGTTTGAAACCCTTCCCCAGACTGAAAGGGGGAGGCACTCATACAAATAGAACAAAAATTTCTACATAACTCGAAAACTAATCAAGCAAATGGAACCAAATTATCAGATAGCAAATAGAACCAAATTTGGCAGGTGGAGATTTTTGAAGGCAAAAAATGTTTCTAATGTGAATATAGACCCCTCCCTATTCTGAAAGGGGGCTCTCATACAAATGAAACACAAATGTCTGCATAACTCGAGAACTAATCAAGCAAATGGAACTAAATTTGGCAGGCGGAGGTTTTTGAAGGCAAGAAATGTATCTATGATGGTTTGAGACCTCTCCACCCTCTGAAAGGGGGATGTGGGTTCCATAGAAATGAAACACAAATTTATGCTTTAACTCGAGAACTAATCAAGCAAATGGAACCCAATTTGGCAGGTGGAGGTTTTTGAGGGAGAGAAATATTTCTATGGTGGTTTGAGACTCCACCACCCTCTGAAAGGGAGATGGGGACTCCCATTTAAATGAAACACAAAATTATGCTTAACTCGAGAACTAATCAAGCAAGAACTAATCAAGCAGAGCCAAATTTGACATGTGGGGGTTTTTGGAGGCAGAATTTCTATATATATAAAAATGTATTTCTGTCTGTCTGGCCCTTACAGACTCGGAAGCTACTGAACCGATTGGCGTGAAAAGTTGTTTGCAGGGATTTTTGGGGCTGGGGATGGTTCTTATGATTGTTTGAGTCTCCTCCCCCACTGGAAGGAGGGGGGCTCTCATACAAATGAAATACACATTTCTGCATAACTCGAGAACTAATCAAGCAAATGAAACAACATTTGGCATGTGGAGATTTGAAGGCAATGATTGTATGGTGGTTTGAGACCCCTTCCCCTTTTGTAAGGGGTGGAGAGGGCTCTCATACAAAGGGAACACAAATTTCAACCAAACATGAGAATTACTCAGGTAACTAAAACACAACATGTGTATATCTCGGGTTAGAAGCATGTTCTGTAGAAGTTTGAACCCCTTCTTAGTCAAGCAAAAACTCATTCCAAAAAACAACCATAAACGTGCCAGTTCTATTAAATTTTTGTATTAATTTAGTTGCCAGTGTAGCAGCGCTCGCACTGGGTTCAGCTAGTATAAAATAAAAATTTAAAGTTGAAGAGTGAAAAGATGACTCAGGATGCAACCGAGACGAAGAGATGGTGAAACAAAATGGACGTTCAGGTTAGCCAAAAAAGTTTCCAAAATATGATGAATGGTATATGAAGAAAAGTTCAAGATTTTATCAAAACCAAATCTGAATAGTTTTAACGCTATTATTCCTTTATAGTGCAATAAATGACCTTCATTAAGAATACTCAACATTTTTAATTCATTTACATGGTTCCGAGATAGATCCGTTTTTTGCGCCCAGATATTAAATGACGCAAGATTTAATGGTAACTCGCTTCTATCAACTAAGAGTATGGCTGGTGAAGCCGTAAGCCGTAAGTTCAATTTCAAATTTGAGCTAACACGGGCAATATTTGGTTAATATAGTAATACAGTATTCGTGCCTGTATGCCAGTATAGTGTTTGCGTCGCACCTTTCACTTAGCTATCGTCGTATTGACAACATTGCCCAGGCTACGCCGCGAGGAGGCGTGAGGTAGGAACTTGTGAGTATGTCACCTCACCATTTTGTAGCCCAGTGTTTATGTATTCAAAGATTATGAAGCAGTTTCAACCAACAGTTAAGATGCTTTTGGTGCCACAACCAAGTGTGTTTTGGGGTTGATTTCCTAGAAACACATACAAACGATCTTCTATACACATATATCACAAGTTGCTTTTCAATGATAGATGGGCCGTCGACCTTTTCTAAGAACATCAAACGAAGTTGCGACTTAAGTTTGAAGACTCCTTAGTTGATTTTCCAAATGCAATAATTATGTTTCCTTGGTTTTGGAAAATGATTTTGAACAGACCGTCTTGGACAAAACATTTGCAACATGTAGTGATAATACGCATTAATTTGCATTCAGTGCTCAGAATCATAAACTATTTACGTCAATTTAGTTCACGGCTACGTAGTATTATTTGATATCATATTATTTTCGAGGAGTCAGATAAGAACTGACAGCACACCAAAATCTTTTTGTGGACAAATATGCTACGATCAAAACAATTGCAACTCATATTTTTTGTTTTTCTGTTGAAGCTATCAGAATCGGCAAGCATCACTAGCTCGTTGTCCACACCAGGGGTGGAAAATGTGCTGTATTTCAATATTATTTCCATAGAATTTTACATGTTTCGCTACCCAAATTAATTCTAAATTCATAGATCAAATTGAACACACGCAAAAGTGAACCATCAATGGAGAAAATGTCATGAAATTCTTGCACTACAGGCGACGAAACATTCTTGCTGCCGCCAGCTGATGGTTTGAAAAAAGTTATGACATAAATTTGTGTTGCTCAGAATTTTGTTGATTGTTGGCCTATTACTGCATAAATATGACTTTTATTATATGAAATCATATAACAGGAATGAAAACTAATATAACTAAAAAAGCGCGTTCTAATCAAGCTATCAAATACAATCACAGCCAGTTTCTAAACTGTTTGAAACTGTCAGCAAAAATATTACGACATTTTTTGACGTAGACTACGTCTTACGGGAAGGGTAGGGTGTCAATTGAAAATCTAAAAATAAGCAACCGTTACGAAATAGCGTTACGGGGCGATTTCAGCGTAGTGGTTAACATCCATACCTCTCACGCCAAAGTCACGAGTTTGAACCTCACCCCCGGACAAGTTACGCAAATACTCAAAAGGTATTTGAGTGACTACGACGGGAGATGAACCAGCCCAGGGCTGAAAATCTCGATAAAAAAAAAACAAAATAGCGTTACAAATTAAACTTAATAAATGCTTAATAGATTTTCAAGATGTTTGCACCAATCGATTGGAAATTTTCCCGCGTATCAATTCAATTATCAAACATTATCCGTTAACAATTTCAAACTATTGAAAATAACCAAAATATGAGGTGATGTCTAATAATGCCGATTTTTGAGAGTAAATCCACTCAATGCACTCAATTTTACTATCACAGATTTCAAATGTACGCAGGGGAGGTCTCATATACATCAGTGAGCGAAATAAAACGGGTACACCTTCGCAAATTTACTTATTTGTGTTGCAGTCCTGGAGCTGTGCGGAGCATCGAGCCAGTATGGATTGGCACCTGGCGCCGGGCGATATCATGTACCCTGGGGGGAGGGTGCACTAGCTTTCAGCGAAGCGGCAAGACGCCAATTAAGATGATGCAGCTGGCTGTGGCAAGCACCATAGAAAGTGCACTGGCGACCTACCAATTGGTCAGGTAGCTGATTGCACTGCAGTGTGTTGTTGCCAAGCCGTTGGCTTATGCTTGAATTGTACCTTAAAACGATTGCTAGTGTGCCGGCCAGCCATGTCCAAACACTACACTGCACGCTTAGCTATTTTTTACCACGCTAGCGCGTGTATTAAATTCACCACTTTGGCTTCGTGCTTCCAGACTTACACGCAACCCCGTTGGTACAACACCAATGCCAGTGCTCGTGTTTTGGCTTCAGACACCGTGTATGATGATTCGGCAAACACCACAGCCGACTTTTTTTTTTTTTCCCCCACACCCCCCCCCCCCCCCCCCCCCCCCCCCAACCAACAAACCCAAAATAAAAATTAAAAAATAATCAAAACACCCCCCACCAACCCCACCCCAACCACTTCTTGGTTTTTTTCTTTTTTCCACCCGCCCCCCCTCGTCTACACAAACACGACCAAAACAAAACCACGCCACCCCTCCCCCCCTTCCCTTCCCGTTCCGTCTCACCCACAACAACAAATTTAAATTCAACACCACACCGCTGTGTTTTTTGTTTCCAGTTCCGCTCGCCTCTCACACCGGTTTGGTGTTTTCACCAAGGCTGGTGCCGGCCTCAACATTTCCAGGGTGGCCACAGACTCGGGAAAATCGGGAAATGCGGGAAAAATGCGGGAATCCAAAATCATCGGGAAATATGCGGGAAAAAGTCGGGAATTTAAAAATCCATCGGGAATTTTTGTTTTATGATAGGAACCATGCTCACACCTTTTTCAAATTGATGATTTGGACATGGATTTGGTCACCATCTATTAACTTTTGGTAACGACAAGTGCGCGATCGCCATCTTGTTCTACAAGATACAAAGACTAATCTCCGTGGTCTAGCGCAGATCCAAAGGATTCCGGTTTTGCACATTGCAAGTGGTGCAAACGTAGTTTCGAAATTAATTCTATGCGCGAGTTGCCTTCGCCAGCTTCAAATCATTATTTTTTCCACCTCGAAGAGATCAACCGTAATATTAGCCATAAAATCTCGTTGGTTATTTTAGCCATAAAATCTAGTGTGATTCAACAAATGTACCTGCAACGCTCGATTGTGGTAACGATTTCGTTCTCGTTAATAAACAAATCAATTAAAGTAGGTACTTCGGCTGCATTAACCCATTCTTACCCATGGTGTGTATAGAGCACCAACATGTTTTTTTTAAATTCAATCATAAAACAATTTGGATAATATTGTAATGCAATTTTTGTAAGCTTATAACATTACTAGTATAGTAATGTGGAATGTCGACTTGGAAATCGCTTTTGCCTCTAAATAGGCAAGTGAGAGAATTCGCACAAAATTCCGACAATGACGTTTTGGCATTCCGCAACAAGCGTTGGTCTTTTTACTGTGGTTTTTTAGAAGGCTTCTCAACAAATCTCCATTAATATACCCTTAAAGCGTTACGTAACCTGCATTAACCCTGATGGTATTTCTCACTTCACGAACTTAGCTAAAAAGCGTCTGGAGCTGTGTCTGGAAACGTTCGTAGATAAAGACCATCTAAGCGCTGCAGTTGCTGAAAAAGTGGAAGAAGAATTTGGCATTGCAGGCCGGATTCTAGAGAAAAGAACAGCGTTTGAACAAATTTTGCCTAGAACTGATTGGTCATTCCAAGAAGGAACTGCCAAATTTGACAACATTTGTTAAAAAAGTGCTGATTCTGTCGCACGGAAATACCACAATAGAGGGAGGGTTTTCAATAAATGAAAAGTGTCTGGTGTTGAACCAAACTGAAATGGGTTTGGTTGCTCAGAGAATTTTCTACGAAGCCATAACGCAGGAACTGTCAGCGACGTTGAAATCACGAAGTGCCAAATACGGCGATTCGCTGACAGTACAAAAAAGTGAAGGTGAATTTCAAAAAATGTAGAGAGAAACAAAAAAAAAAAAGAATGCCTAGAGGGATGCAGCGTGCATTGACAAATAAATAAAATGCTTCATAATAGAGAGTAGATACCTACGGCTTTTGAAGTATAAGTATTTGTGATTGAACTTGACTTATTTAAGATTTTGTTAAAAATTGATCTAGAATAAAAATGTTGGCTAGCAATTCGTGGAAGTGTGAGTGTGAAATGCTTTTGAATCCATTTATAGTAACCGGTACGATGACTGCAGATGTTTACGTTTGGGAATGCTTGGCGCGGCGCCAGCTCCCCATGATCCGGAAACATAATAATCCAGCATTGTTTTGGCCGGATTTGGCATCAGTGCATTATGCAAAGGTCACGGTAGCCTTGTACAAAGCCAACGGAGTCAAACTCGTACCCAAGAAGATGAATCTTCCAAACTGTTCCCAGGCAAGTCAATTGAAACTTCTCGGGCTCTGAAAAAGGCATATTTGCGCAAACAATTTAAGGCAGCGGACTCCACCACAACTTTTGAAAGAGACGAAAAAAAAAGGGATCAAAAATCATTGGCAAACAGTCTGTGCAATGAGCAGTGTTAGATCAAAAGTTCGCTCTTTTTCGTACGATTAAATGGGTCTCGGAAATGTCACGTTGAAGAAGAATATTGTAGAGAACATAAAAGTGCAATAAAAACTTAATTTACTTAAAAACCGAGCTCATATTGTTATTTACAAATCGTGCTTAGACTTACTGGAAAACCTATAAAAGTCTGCCGTGTTTTAATTGCTTTTATTTTTCCTCTGTTCGGGACATAAGCTACCGCGACCAGTACCCAAGTAACCACGAGGCTGTAATAGCATGCATATATAGGGCATATGCATTACGTCTAGTGCATCATTGAAGTTGGATTAATGCTGAAAAGGGCCCCACTAAGCTCAAACTAATGCTATATCTTTTGTAATGCCATAAGACATTGCTAAAGTAGCATTATTGCATTGGTAATGCATCACTACATTCTTAATCTAATCAAAAGGGTGTCCACGATGAAATTGCCACACTATGAAATTGCTCTTACTTTTTAACCGTTGGGTAGAATTTAATGAAAATTTGGGTGGATTTAGTTAATAGTGCATTATACATCCTGCAAGTTTTAAAGTCCTGTGATCAAAACTCGCGGAAATGGAGTCGAAAGAACAGCTCGTGCGTGATAAAATCTTGCGCATTCATCACGAGCACAAGGATCTCTCGCATCGTTCCATCGCTAAAACGTTGGGAATCGCGAATTCCACGGTGTAGCGAGTGATTAAACGGTTCGAGGAACGGTTGACCACCGATCGGAAGCCCAGAAGTGAAGGAAAAAGTATTCCGTACAACACCAAAAATCACAACCGCGTAGTTGGGGCCTTCAACCGAAATCCGAACGCCTCCGTTCGGGATGTGGCTAAGAAGCTGCACCTAAGCCGAAGTTTTGTCCAGAAGGCCAAAACTAAGGCTGGGCTTCGAACGTTCAAGGTACAAAAGGCCCCTAATCGCGATGAGAAGCAGAACAAGTCCGCCAAAACCCGTGCCAGGAAGTTGTACCTCAACATGCTGACGAAAGTTGAAAGCTCCATCATGGACGACGAAACATATGTGAAGGCCGACTTCAAACAGATCCTCGGCAACCTGTTTTTCACGGCCAAGGATAAGTTCAGCGTTCCGGAGCATGTCCGCACTCAGAAGATGTCCAAGTTTGCGAAGAAATTCCTGGTTTGGCAAGCCATCTGCACGTGCGGGAAGCGGAGTGCACCTTTCGTGACCCAGGACACGATGAACGGACAGGTGTACATAAAAGAGTGCCTCCAGAAGCGGCTGCTTCCTCTCCTGAAGGCCCACAACGTCCCAACAATCTTCTGGCCGGATTTGGCTTCATGCCACTACTCCAAGGACGTGCTGAAGTGGTATGCGGACAATAAGGTCAATTTCGTGCCGAAAATGTTCAACCCTCCCAACACTCCGGAGCTCCGCCCCATCGAGAAGTACTGGGCGATTATGAAGCAGCACCTTCTTAAACGACCTAAGGTAGTGAAGACAGTCGAGGAACTGAAGAAAGTATGGGTTTACATGCAAAAAACGGTTGATTCACAGGTTGTGCAGAATCTTATGGCCGGGGTTAAGGCCAAGGTGCGGGCATTTGCGTATGGACTGTAAATAAAATACGAGTAAAATGGTAAAATGAAGTTTAATAGTTATTTCTCAATCAATAAAATTTGATGGCAATCGGATGAAAACTCGAATTTTGCGAATCAATTTTGTGTGTGGCAATTTCATCGTGGACACCCTTTAACGCTTCATTACTTGGCAACTGTTGAATTGATGCGATTCCGCATTACCGATGTTGATTTTGGGTTGAATAAGTGCAATAATATAATGCTTGTGGTTACTTGGGTAATTTGATCTATTGTAGTATATCCCGTATCCTTCGTTTAGTGCATGTCGAGTTACTTCATCATTATTGAGAAATGATAAAGTATTCGGTTTTGTTAAAGTTGTCATTGTTTGTTTTGTTGGCAATGAATCGTCTTCTATTGATAGTTTCCGCTATTTAAACTCTTTCAAGTGTGAGAGCACTCTTCAAGGCGCGCCCCTTTATCAGTCAAAACCGGATTCATTGCAAAGAAAACAAACAATGACTCCGATACTGACCATGCATCAGAACCCTAGTCATAACCAATTTAAACTATAGAGCATCAAATAGAAAATGAGAATTCAGATAAATGAAGACTAACCATGTTTTCCTTGTTCCAAGCTAATCCTCGGT
This sequence comes from Aedes koreicus, assembly GCA_024533555.2. NCBI lineage: Eukaryota > Metazoa > Arthropoda > Insecta > Diptera > Culicidae > Aedes > Aedes koreicus. Next base: position 154,302 of record JAHHFK020000752.1, on the reverse strand, counting down.
GGCACAATCCGAGTATTGTCACTTTACACAAGACATAAAATGTAATAAGGACTAAGATGTTCCTTTAACTACAAAAAAAAAAACAAATATATTCCCTAGTTTGAATTAATTCGGACTAGGGTACGGTAGTAGATCTGATACCCCGTAACGCACCATGAAAAGGTGATCTACCAGCGTTGCGGGCCGTTTTAATTGCTTAACCATCAACTCGATTGTAAACTTGGTGGAGCTCGTCATTGTAGATGCATGAACTGAAAGTTTTGCACCCTACATCTGCGTCATGTTTTGAATTTCAAACCGAGTATAGTCTGCATCATTTTGTACACGAAAACTGCAAATGGCTACCTTTTTTTGGTTCGATGTTTATGCTTCTAGAAACTTGAAAGATCAATGACTTATATAGAGCGATTTTTGTTCTCGTTTGAAAAATGCGAGACAGGTTTTGCAATACGTAGGAAGCCCGATTTGAGCTGTTATCCGTCATTTTGCCTAATTGAAACCAGTCAGAAGCATTCCAGATTGAACAATTTCCTCAAAAACTGCAAAAATAACTAAAAATCCACTTATATTCACTTAATTTCCCAGTCGGGCAAATTAGGCAAAAATGCGGGAGAAATGCGGGAAAAATGCGGGAATTTTTAAATTAGGATTGTGTGGCCACCCTGTTCTTTCGTTTGTTCCCCACACCACGAGCAAGCGAAAAAAAAGAGCACCCCAGCCCCACACAAACAAAAAAACAACAAACACTACACGCCACAATTCCACATTACATTAAATTTAAAAAAAAAATATTTTTTCTTTTTTTATTTAGAAATTGATTTTTATTTGTGTTTGAAAAAAAAAAAAAAAAAAAAGGAAGGGAGGAAAACCAACCCTTCTTTTGGGGAAAACCCCCTACACTTTGGAAAAAATGCTCCTTATTTGCGTTTGCCCGGTATAATGCAATCGGAGGTGTTTACCTTCTGGTTAGCGCTTGCCGGTTGTTTTGACGGGTCTTAAGTTTCACGGTATTGGTATTAAATCAAAACACTTATTCTGTCTACATACATTAAGTCTACATCCACATCTACAAGTGTAGGTACTGAGCGTTGTTTGGATGGTTATCTTTTTTTATTCAGAATACATTTTATTTATTGTGCCATTAATTACGAAGATATCTTCATGAAAAGTCCAAATCAGTTTCGATGCAGAAAAAAACGAACAGATTCGTAAGTTCTACCTCCGATTTCGTTAAATAAACTAAAATTAATTTTCAGTGTATGGACTGACCTAACACAGAGGCCTGCAATTGGCCATCGTGCACTGTGTCAGAGTGTGGTCAGGGTCGACCTTTAAGAAAAGACCGACTTCTGATCCCACTAAAACCCATTTCCCTTTTGCACCATCAGTACTCCCCCCCCCTCATCATCCTCTACCGACTGACAAGCTCTTACGCAAAAAAGCACTATACCCTTGGATTGGGAATATAAGGAGGAAACGCTTGTGTTCCAGCCCAAAAAAGTGGACAACAAAGGAGTGCATTAACTATCTTAGCACCGTGATTTTAAAGGACAGATTCATCTTCAAACTTAGCTCATATCAAAGAATCTTAAAACTTAGCTAATATCATATAAAAAAAATCTTAGATTCGTTCATGAAAACAATAAAAATCGTTTAGAATAAGCGTTGTGACAGAAATATACATCGTGGCTTGTTAGAATAAGTGGGCAGTTTTTAGTTTTTGTAAATTTGAAAGAGGACGTTAATTAAAGACTTCCAAATCGCTACGTTTGGGTGGATCTGAAAAGACCAAATTTTAAGTTGAATTTTAGAAGGTTTGAGTTAAAGTTTTCATGCACCATTTTTGAAATCATCTCCAGTATATCTAATACAGTTTGCACAAAGTAATACTTTTGGAATACAAACAAACCAAAATCACCACTCAATCATTATCGACATAATTTGCTAGAGCAATCGCAAGTAACAATTTTAGTTTTATTCCAGCCGTATAGCACTCCTCCCGGCTTAGTTGATAAAACTACATTCAAAACCGTTTTTATTTTTCTACGAACTACTCTTTTATGCTTCTTTTAAGCCGTACAAATTCGTACAAAGTGGCCCACTCTATAGGTTGTGAAAACCATGTTAATGAAATCTTTATAAGGCCATAAAGATTTTGAAAATGTTCTAGTGAAAGATGTTATGACGACTGGAGAACCTTCATAATACCTTTTGGCTGTCATAAAAACCAGCATTCGGCCAAATGGCCACAGTTGTCAAATTTCTCTGTGATATCGTGGTAGGTTTTTATTGTTCTGCTTTGTTTGATTCATTGCTCTTCTGATTCTGAAATTTAGCTTGATAGCAAAATATCCAAAACAAATGGAGTTTTTTTAACAGCGTATCATGCTCCAGATCATATGCGCATTTAATTTTTATAGTGAACATTGGCACGATAAGAGCCAAAAATTTATGCGCCTCAGAAGTTATGCGATTTTACAACAACAAAAACAAAATTAAAACAAATGTATTCGATACATTAATCATGAATTTACTAAAAACTGATGGAATTCAAAAAAGTAATTTAAAATAATGTCAAAATTGGTCTCCGATCTACAGTTCATTCGCATTACATTAACAATTTGGTGCATTTATTTTCCCAGATTTTAATTATTTCTCATGTTTAAATATGTCGATTTGAAAAAATCAGAGTTCTGCTAAAAAGCCAATTTATCTTCGCAATGACTAATATAAACCCAATTTGTCGTTTTATTACTTGGGAGAAAATGGTTTTAAAATGTTTTTTCAACTGAGAATAATAAATAATATAAATGAGTCCTAAAACGGCATTTCAAAACAGCATTAAGCGAGTTCATAAAGTCGAAATAAAACCATAGAAAGGTGTCAAAGGAATTTGAGAAAACAAGGTTTAAATATCGTATATAAGCTGTGTATTTTCCTATAAACTTGACTCAAATATGAAACCTTTTGACACCTATTGGTGCCATAATAAAACCAAATTGATTTCTAGTATCGTTCATAAAATTTTAATAAAACTCAATAGAGCTGGATGGTTTCAATCCATAAAATTTTACGAGAAATGAGCAGCTTGGATCATGCTTGGATGTCCTCTCGATATTCTGCGTTGAATGATTAACTGAATAACATCCAGAACCTCACCGACAGAGCATTGGTTTTTTGGAATTTACCGACGCCATCGATCTCAACTTCTACACTCGGGATGTAAACGCTTGACTGCTTGAACTAACTTGTTCTTCAGGATATCGTCGCTGCGATCTGAAACAACTGGACAGTTTTTTCATATAGTGTCCTAAATTAATCACACTCTTTCTATAAATAAAAAAGATTCAAAGCCATTTATCTTTATAATCGATCGTCGAACGATTGAAACAATAGATCGGGCCAACAATATCATTATCGAGCACTGTTTCGCTAACACGACCGTTCTCCTTACGAGCTATGCTTGGAATTCCATAATCATAAGCGCCTACAGGTATGTAAACAACATGACCTAGAGTTAAATCGTAGCTTCGTTATGTGTCGATACTTTTTATCATGTATAGCGCGTTATCTATTTTTTGCGATTATCTTTTGTCCGCTGGCCCAAGGAATCGAGCGTGTATAGAAAAAGAAAATGCAGCTATTTCCGGGGGAGATGTGGTGGTTGGGCGGGTGTGGTTAGCCGGTGGTGTTGATAATAGTTAATTACCTTTTTAATTTGGTAATTTATTATGATCAATACTATTGGTTCACCGAATTCGACGTACTACCATAAGATCGAGTAAACCACTATCGCACTTTGTAAGTGGCCCCAACAGCATCTTTTCTGTTGATTGGAATTGGTTGAAACCCGAATTAGGCACTAACATATAAATATTTCACTAGACGTTTATCAGAACTATGATCGCGCCGGTTATCAATATGAATTCTGATTCAACGAACCCTGACCTATTAAGGAAATCTCCCTCCTGTGGCCTTGTGCGGTATCCACATGGACAAAAAAAATCAATAAAGGCTACACTAGTATTCCTTTCCCATTCCTAGCCTATTGCAAAGATATGACCGGCGCCGTTATTGATAATTAAAATATGGAATCATTGAAACTTTCACGATGAGAATGGACGGTCAATTCCATTCAATTGATTCATTGTAAATTTCACTTATTCTATTTGGAGTAGCAAGAATTTGATTTTCGCAGTCAGCCTGAGCTATGACGCGTGATGGTGGGTGCTTCATACCCCATGAAGAGGCCATTTGACTCGCAAGTTTTATTAAACGCTGTTTTGGAGAGTGTTTTTTTTTTTGTAAAATCATGTTAACAATAATAAATTCATATTTCAGTAAGATTTTCCTAAGAACATATAGAAAACAGATTGGACTAATAAACTTACTGCGACAAACCGAATTATTTCTTGGCAGGAGAATTTCACCACTAGTTATCCTACTGATCACGAATCAAGATTGAAAATCATTAATTCAAACTTCATGCAGTCAAATATCCGGGTCTTAGATTCTTAAGTATAAATTAAAGATATTCTTTATGAATCTTTTAGTAACTTACTCAGCATGAATCAGTTAAATGTTATCACCTTGAGATGACTATTTCATCTCACGTTATAAAAAGTTTGTGAGGATAGTGTGACATCCATGTATATTGTGCCCTTGACATTTACAAATCAATGCTTGACAAAACAAAACAATCAACAAAAACCCCTTTCACCAGAACAATTTTCAACAGATTCCGTGACATAAAGAACGCTCAAAACCCGCAACGAAGAAACATCAAAGTTAGCTTTAGTTTGGCCATCTGCGATAGTCAAGCTCCAACGCGTAAGTGCCGTCGTTGTTTGGCGTCGATCGACTGGTTAGGCTACCTTATTCCAAGCCACACGCAATATGTGTAATTAACTCACGCGTGACGCTTAGATGTTCCACTATTGTTTACTTATATCTGGTATATCTTACTACTGTGATAGATTCAGAATTACTCTTGATTGAAATTTTAAATCACGTGCTGTTGATTGAGGTGATGAAAAAATGTACCGCCTATCTGGTTTTATTCACTTCACGAAACTCACAAAAAGTATTAGTAAAAGGTTATGATAATGTTTGCAAAAATGATACGCCACTTTAGTTGGTTTCGATTTCGTTGCATTGACTATTTATTATTACTGACAACACCAATTAGAGAAAACTAACATTATTGATAATCCCATATTATACGGTTACTTTTCAACGTTTCAAAATCGAACAGTGTCATGCAAGTTAACGCAGTACAAGTTTGTTTGCTTGATCCAAACAGTTTATCACCGATCGAACGATGACTTGTAGTTTTAGAGATGGTGATTGCAAAGATTTAGGTGCGATATAGTGAAATACGTGCAATCATCGCCCATAACTGTTGTGTAATACCTCGCTAGTACTTTCAGCCCCTCCGAGTGAGAACAGGCATTTTTCCCACCATTACGTCACCTATCAGGCGGATCAAAGATTTAGGAATGAGGCTGCAAATAGTCAAAATGAACATTTAATTAAGTTAGCAAATGATCAAGTCCAATATTCTTACGGAAAAATATAGATTGAACACTGAGCACCCCAAGTGCTGGGTACAATTTCCGATTTATTAACCAGCACCCCTTCAACAATTGCATTTGCCACGTAATTGGGAGAGTGGAATGGAAGGATCAAGCTACAAAGGATAAAAATCAGTCAACTATTCCATTTTTCACCAAATAAATTGTCACAAACTTCAGATCTTTGACTAAATCAACAAACTGCTTGCGGGTTTTGATCCCCGTCGGGTAGACGCATGTCGTGTGCAAATCCTTCGATAAACCGTCTTGATAGAATTCATCCTCCAATGATGCCATGAGGCCGCGCACTCCAAATTTGGTCGCACAGTAGGAGATGGTCCTTCCCATCGGGATGAAACCTATTGGATGAAGAATGTTTTGTTTAAAACCTATGGTCATTACCGGTAATTTGCGCTCACCTAGTGCAGAACTGATCGCGACGATGTGTCCACGGCGTCGCTCAACCATACCGTCCTTGAACGCACGGATTGTCTAGAAAGGGAGAATAAACAAAACAAAACTGAAATGTAAATACTTCTCATTTAGTGATTGTCGTAGCTTGCTTTGCTATAAGGAAAAATGTTTATAAAGCTGATTAATAAAACCAAAACAACTAAGCTAAATCACACGAGGTCAAGTTAAACCAAGTGGTTCATTCACATTGTCAAGGTCGGCTAATTTTGTAACGTGCGAAAGGCGGTTAGTGGTTTCCGTCTCTTGGGAAGTTCCCAGATTCGTTAAACGGACGGCTTAAGCGCCACCATCCGAGGAGGATTCTCCGTCGCGTCTTATTTGCCCGGCAAGAAACCCAACCCCAGGGCGGGTTTATTTAATCAGAACCGAAAATCGTTGTTGGGACGAAACCAGAAAACCCAAACGGTATGATGGGTCGAAATTCTTCACAGCTAGAGGTCGCTTCAACCGCGACTCATAGGCGGAACTCACTCAATCACAATATTCCTGCCGATTGAGACACATGAGTGGAGAGACTGATTTTCCGGGCAGTCTTACCTGGCGTACAAATAAAGAACACAATAAAAGAACGACGCGAAATGTGAGAATGCTCGAAACCAAAATTACCCTACATAGAAAACTCATTGAACGAAGAGAGACACGTTTATTGTGGTGATCTATCGGGATACATACTAATCCATTTATTCTACTTCTATCTAGGTGTATTAATTCATTTCCTTTGCATCTCTAGCTACTCTACCCAAGAAATTATTTTAGTTTTATTCCAGCCGTTTAGCACTCCTTCTTGGCTTTTTTTTTTACGTCGGCCTATTTCCTCACATGGTGATAATCACCGACGCCAGGAAGACGACTCCACCCCACCTGGACCCTACCTGACGACTCATGAATATGAGCCGGGACCAACGGCTTTACTTCCCTTCCGAAGGAAGACGTGACCAGATTTTTTCGCCTCAGAAAAACCACCGACGTCGACTGAGATTGAACCCAGACCCACTGGGGCGCCAAGTAGCAGTCACGCTTACCACTACACCACCGACGCCGGCACCTCCTCCCGACTTTGTTGATAAATCAAATTTTATTACCTTTATAAGATAATAAGGATTTTGAAATTGTTCTAGTGAAAGTGTTATGACCAGTTGAGAACGTTCATAAAACCTATTGGCTGCCATGAAAACCAGCATACGGTCAAATGGCAACAGCTGTCAAACTTTTGTGATATCGTGGTTGGTTTTTGTTGTTCTGCTTTGCCGATTCTCAATATGACGATTGGAAATAATCACAGTTTTGCCAAACAACCAATTTATCTTCGCAATGGCAACTATAAAAAATTTGGTCATTTTGTGACTTCCTTCAATGCCAATTTGCTGTTTAATGCATTTAATGGAGGCAAAATGGTTTTAAAATACTTTTTCAACTGGCTATGATAAGATAATATGAACGAGTCCTAAAACGTCATTTCTTATCAGCATTATACGGGTTAACAAAGTCGAAATAAAACCTTTGATAGAAGTAAAAAGAATTTGAGAAAACAAGGTTTTGATATCGTTGTAAACAAGCTGTGTAGTTTCTCATAAAGCTGACTAAAATATCAAATTGATTTCTTGTGGCTTTCATAACGTTTGCACTAAAAAAATGGACTTTTACCGGATGGTGATAAAAAAATAGCTTAGACAGATAATTGCTTTTGATAAATTTCCCATGGAAGGTAGTTATTTAAGCTTCAGGTTGGCCCAGAAATTCTGGATGGGGCGTTGGGCGAGTTCGCCGACTTGGGTACCACATCGATATTCAGCCGCTCCATCTCCTGCAACGATCGCTTCGAGTAGTGGGCCGACGCCAGATCCGGACAGAACACCGCATCTTCGCCCTTATGGTCTCGTCGTCCATCACCACCGCCACTTCGCGATTCGCCGGGAAAATCGAGTTGACCATCTTATTCAGCCGCTGCCTCTGCGTCATTGCCTGCAGCTCCGAAACCAGCGGACGCGACTTCCGCTTCCTGACATGTATGCTCATGTTCGCCAGGTACTTTTTCACTATTTGGCAGGTTGAACTGACCTCCCGGCCAAGCGCACGCAGCGATGTTGCCACTTTTCCCTCGGTCTTCCTGTTCAACATCCTTTTTAGCTTCTTGTCGCTCAGGGTCGTCGGCCGTCCGGAACCGGGCTTTCTTTCGATGCTCTGATTGTTGTCTACTACTGCCAAGATGTTGAAGATGCCGGAACGGGCGTATCCGACGTCCACAAAGTGCCGCACGATGTCCGTTTTCGACGCGGCGGGGTGCCGTTCTTTGAACGCGCACACTTCTGAACGGAGTTGCTTAACTGTTTTTGCCATCACGGTTAGAGTTCGACTGATAGAGCTGTCAAATTTTGTCTGCTGACTCATGGGTTACTATGATTGATGTTGCATGGGTCGTTTTGTCAGTGCGGGTGAAGGTAAACCCTTGAAAAATCGGCAATTTTTGTCCATTTTTTTCTAAAATGCAAACGTTAAAACCTTCATTAACATCTTTATTGTCAAATCAGCTCACAGATTACACAAATTATTAACAAATGATGCTTGGAATATTAGCTCAATGTGTATAAACTAGGGATCCTTTTTCAAGGCAAGTATGAATAGTAGTGAAGTAGTATAAATAGCCACTTCAAACCATTTAAACCAACAGTAAGGATGCTGTGGCGGCCACTCACAAAGTGTGAGGGTGGTTTTTCATTGAGAAACAAGTAAAATTTCAAATAACGCTTGAGAGCCGATTCAGACCCATTTCAACTAACAGTATGCTAGGGATGCTGTGGGATGTGCTGTTGGGATTTCTCATGATGTGGGAAAACAAGGCATTTTAAACAACACTTTAGAGCCGCTTTGGACCGGTTGAAAGCAACAGTTGGAACGCTGTTGAGCCTGATGAGCGTGAGCACGAGCATATTGACCACCCGTTGTTTGCTACTGCGTGATTGATTGAAGTCAGCTAAAGTTGCTACTAAAGACCGCTTAATATTGCACACTCACGAGTATTTCAGGACAGGAAACTGTTGATGTTATGTTTTTTTTATTGGCTTCATCTTGGTAGATGAGACAAAAGTGAGTTTAGCCGTAATTTTATAATATTTTATTATCAGATTTTATGGAGAATCACAACACAGATATTTTAATTTAAGTACCGATTTAAACCAACGGCAAGGGTGCTATTCGGGCCACTCACAAAGTGTGGTGGTGGTTTTTCAATGAGAAAACAAAGGATATTTAATATAATGCTTTGGTTGATTTGGGCCATTTACCGTATGTGTGATAGTGTTCATCCCATTGAGCAATGTCACAAATTAGGAACATGCTCAAAAATTTCGCTACGCTTATTATTCAAAAGTGGGATGCTTCTGAGAGTCTAAAACTATGTTACTAATCCATCGAGTTTCCACTTGCTGCAATATTAATATGTTCTAAAACGCACGTTAGGAGCTAATAATGTAGCCTGGATCAATTTCTCTCCAGGTACAGATCAATATTTATCAGAGGCTCGCTGTATTCGTCTGGCGTTTAGAACAGACCTTGGCCTTTATAACGTGTCATACTGAGTAATCCAGTGGATAAAATCGGGGTTGGATGATGGCAACATATCCTTCGCCCAGACCAGCAGATGTTCCCTAGTAGCACACATGTTGCCATTAGTTGAGAAAACATAAATGTGCCTCTGTTAGTCACAATCAAGTTGCTGCAACTAATTATGTACTGCTGTGTGCTGCTTGGGTTCCTACACCCACTTCTGAGTATGGTTCGAGGTGTGGCATCCCATCTTGTTGAAACACAACATTTGGCTTCGAGCAGTACTGCTCTTTGATCCACGGGAGAACATACTTACTTAAAATCCCGATGTAGACCCCCGTTTTTACGATGTCGCCTTCTGGAATGAACACCGGGTTCATTTTTTTTGACGTAGGACTACGTCTGTGTTTTCAATACTGGGGTACACGTTCGAATTGCGAAAATTTGGAGCGTCACGAAAAATATATAGGTTTTGAACGTTAATAACTAAGTCATTCCACGATTGATTTCCAAAATGTTTGCACCAATCGATCGGAACATTTTCTACGCTTCGATTTAAATATTTCAAACTATTGATTTTTAACATGCAACTAATAAAATTAACGCAAATATGAAGTGATGTCTTATAATATCGATTTTTCATAGTAAATTTACCAAATACACAGTACCTTCCGCGCACAGACTTCATATTTAAGTAAGGAACGTCTCCTAGGCAGCCATGAATGTTATATAACGGGTACACCTTCGCATTTTGATTTAGATTTCCGGCGGTCGTGGAGCTGTGCAGAGTAGGATCTGCAGTTGGACGAGCAGTCGCTGCCCAGAGAGGCGTTGGTGCAGTTGGCTGTTGTTGCCGATGCTCCCGTCAACTTCGCTGCAAGAAACATGGCTGCTGAAGCCTACGAGTTGGCGGGAAAAAGCCGCTCGTGACAACGAGACAAGAATCAATCATCCCACGTCACCTGCAGATGGCCACCCGCAATGAAGATGAGATGAACCAAGAAAGAAAGTCCAAGTTCAATCGCGAACTGTTTCTCCCCCGTCAACTAAATCCGTCCTTTTCAGGACGACCAAATTAGTTTGCCAACTAAAGAGTTTATTTGGTTGAAATTTTCTCTTGTGATGTTTGAAATTAATTTCAATTACCGCGCCCCGGCTGAACATAGCATTCATTAAACGTCGGGTCCCGTAGTAAATGACAAAGAAGGTTGAACAACCAACGAACGGAATTCGAGCCGAACTGCGTCACTTCAGACCGACCACGTGGTTGAGTTCGTTGTAGTTCCTAGCTATGCATAGCGGATTAGTTGCTGGCGGTGGCAAGCAAATTAGGAAAGGTTCGGTTAAGAATTAAAACCAATTATTGTGGCGCAATAATTGAAGTTCGTCCCCTTTGATGCTATTTGTAACACATTGCCTTCGTTGGTACCGCCTTCTTTTGTGCACTAGCATCCGATGCTTTTATCTAACAGCTTTTAGCAGAACAATTTGATTCAGTCTTACGACAGTCGTTAAGCTGTGCAGTGGCTGTAGGATCGCAGTAGGCGGCGGCGAGCAGTCGCTGCCCAGAGAGGCGTTGGTGCAGTTGGCTGTTGTTGCCGATGTTCCCGTCAACCTTGCTGCGAGAAACATGGCTGCTGAAGCCTACGAGTTGGCGGGAAAAAGCCGCCCGTGACAACGAGACAAGAATCAATCATCCCACGTCACCTGCAGATGGCCACCCGCAATGAAGATGAGATGAACCAAGAAAGAAAGTCCAAGTTCAATCGCGAACTGTTTCTCCCCCGTCAACTAAATCCGTCCTTTTCAGGACGACCAAATTAGTTTGCCAACTAAAGAGTTTATTTGGTTGAAATTTTCTCTTGTGATGTTTGAAATTAATTTCAATTACCGCGCCCCGGCTGAACATAGCATTCATTAAATGTCGGGTCCCGTAGTAAATGACAAAGAAGGTTGAACAACCAACGAACGGAATTCGAGCCGAACTGCGTCAGTTCAGACCGACCATGTGGTTGAGTTCGTTGTAGTTCCTAGCTATGCATAGCGGATTAGTTGCTGGTGATAGCAAATAATTAAGGCATATTTCTGTTAAGAAAATCATCCGTCTAGCGTGCAGTAATTAAAACTAATTATTGTGGCGCAATAACTGAATTTCGTCCCCTTTGGTGCAATATGTATCACATTGCCTTCGTTGGTACCGCCTTCTTTTGTGCACTAGCATCCGACCCCTTTACCTCATAGCTCTTAGCAGAACATTTTGATTCAGTTTTACGACAGTCGTTAAGCTGTGCAGTGGTCTTAGGATCGCAGTAGGCGGCGGCGAGCAGTCGTTGCCCAGAGAGACGTTGTTGCAGTTGGCTGTTGTTGCCGATGCTCCCGTCAACCTCGCTGTGAGAAACATGGCTGCTGAAGCCAACAATTTGGAAGACAAGAATCAATCATCCCACGAGATGAACCAAGAAAGAAAGCCCAAGTTCAATCGCAAACTGTTTCTCCCCCGTCAACTAAATCCGTCCTTTCCAGGACGACCAAATCAATTTTCCAATTAAAGAGTTTATTTGGTGAACATTTTCTCTTGGGCTGTTTGAAATTTCCATTACCGCGCCCGGCTGAACATGGCATTGCTTTAAACGCCGCGTCCCGGAGTAAATAGCAAAGCGCGTTGAACAACCAATAAACCAACAGATCCATAACTATCTTCTACGCGTTAGAGATAGTGGCCATCGCGAACTACAACCGGGCCGTATCATAATTAAGAGCCACCAAATTCTTTCTAAAGAGTGTACAATTGAATTTTCTTGGCCCTTTTCAGAACTGACTTAAATCAATTAGCGGATGGCCCTGACGTGTATGGAAATTCGATTGCTGCGTAGTCCTACGTCAACTTTGCGTACAACCCCATTGGGCTACGACGTTTTGTTGTGGATTATGTGAGAGTGAATAAGGGAACACCCTCAATCTGGCAAATTTACTATGTAAAACATAATTAAGAAACATGAACTCTCATTTGTGTTCTTTTCAATAGTTTACTATCACGAGGAATGTCAATTGCATAGTTCAAGCGCTATATCTACAGCACCTAAAGAACTGATGGAGAGCATGCCGTAGCGCCTGCAATGGGTCCTGGAAGTCAAAGGAGGAGACATTCATTTTTAAATGCTTTTCTTTTACTTACTTTAAATTATCTCTTATGGAGTTGTGAAATGTGCACTTTTTTGTCGCTGTTTTTTTTTCAATAAAAACTGATTTTTTTTTTTTTTAATCTTTATTTTACGTCGGCCTATTTCCTCACATGGTGACAATCACCGACGCCAGGAAGACGACTCCACCACCTGGACCCTACCTAACGACTCATGAATATGAACCGGGACCAACGGCTTTACTTCCCTTCCGAAGGAAGACGTGACCAGATTTTTTCGCCTCAGAAAAACCACCGACGTCGACTGGGATTGAACCCAGACCCACTGGGGCGCCAAGTAGCAGTCACGCTTTACCACTACACCACCGACGCCGGCAATGATTTATTTTTCTCAAATTAAATTTTTTTTTTCTTGTTCCATAAGTGAAACTTTCAAAAAATTTCAAAAAAAAAAAATTATAACACAAAGGATTAAAGTGTGATTACTTTAATTTAAACCAAATAATTAGCAAAGTTTTTAAAAACTATGCTATGGACACTTTATTTTGCCTATCAGTATAGATGTGGCTAAAGCTATGTCCATTTAGAATTCGGAACAATAACATCTTTTTTTTTTTTTTTTTTTTCAAAAAGAAAAAAAACAACAAAAAAGTAGTGTTTTTTTTTACAAATATAAAATATTTTTTTTTTTTTTTTTACAAGATATTTTTTTTTTTTTTTAAAAAAAGTGGTGCCGATGATTTTGCAATGTAAGTTATACTGGCGCATCATTCGATTAATGGGGCCATTTTTTGCATAATTAGTTCTGTACGACTTTTCTAAGAATAATTTCCGTGTTCTAAGATGCCGACTGGGACTATAAAAGTTCAATTGCGAGAGTAGCTCTTCTGAATTTATGCGTTGTGAAATAATGTCATTGACGTAGAAAAGCATTGCAGATTCGCGGCGTTCTTTAAGTGTCTGTAAATTGATAAGCATGCAGCGTGCTTCATACGATGGCAGTGGAAATACAGTCCAATTCAATTTCCTTAGGGCATATAAAAGAAATTGCTTTTGGACGGATTCTATGCGTTCGTCGTGTATGGAACAGTACGGGTTCCATACTAGGTTGCAGTATTCCAGAATTTGCCTGACATATGTAATGTATAATATTTTAATAGTATATGGATCTTGAAAATTGTGACTGAACCTCTTAATGAAGCCTAGCATGCTATTTGCTTTACTTATAATAGTGTTGTAATGTTCTACAAAAGTGAGTTTAGAGTCTAGGGTAATGCCTAAGTCCCTTACTATTTTGCATTTTTCTACTTTTTGGTTTCCTAAAAATATTTCCGTACGAGGTGTTTCGATTTTTCTGCTAAATACTAATGAGATACATTTTTTCACGTTAAGTTGAAGTAAGCTTTTGCTACACCATGTGTTGAATAAGTTAATTTCGTTCTGGAATTCTTCTGCGTCACTAGAATTGTTTATTTCCATGAAGAGCTTCATGTCATCTGCATATATCAGTATTTGGATTTTTTTAAGTATGTAGGAAATGTCGTTTATGTACAAAATAAAAATAAGTGGGCCTAAATGTGAACCTTGGGGGACCCCCGAGGTGACAGAGATAGGTTCTGAAAGTTTATTTTGAAAGCGAACAATTTGTTCGCGATGCGTTAAATATGACTGCAGCCAATTTAACAGTCCAGGCTCCATTCCAATTGTTTGCAATTTGAAGAGTAATAATGGTATGTCGATTCGGCCAAAGGCTTTACTGAAGTCAGTGTAAAGTGCTTCTACGTGCTTGCCATTGTCTTCTTTAAAAAAAAAAAAAACAAAATTCAAAAAAATTAGAAGTGGTTGAGCGACCTTTGAAAAAGCCGTGCTGTTTGCTTGTAATTTGACTTTTTACTATCTCTGTACTATCTCTGTACTATCTCTTTTACTATCATCTGTATCTCGGTAACGGATTGGCGTAAAAATAAGTTTAATACATCAAAACAAAGGTAATTCACTGTTTTTAAGGAAAAAATATCAATATAAACCATTTCTCTTCGTTTTTAATGAAAATTCGCACTTTCTTCTTTATTCCTCCCATCAAACGCTGCACACCTCCTGAGTCAACTTTCTTGGCACATTTGTTCCACATTTTGGTCATCTGAGTCGCATCCCGAGCCGTTTTCCCACTTTTCTTAAGCTTCCGCTTCATTATTGCCCAAAATCTCTCGATGGGCCGGAACTGCGGGCAGTTGGGTGGATTTATGTTTTTATCGATGATATCTACGTTATTATCGCGGTACCACTGGATGACTTCCCGGCTGTAGTGGCAACTCGCCAAATCTGTCCAAAACTTCACGGGACCCTTATGGGCTTTAATGAAACGTAGTACGCGGTTTTTGAGGCATTCTTCCTTGTACAGCTATGTTCCACTACGACGCTTACCTTGAGGCACTCTATCCACGCTCTTTCGCTCCCTGAAACGTTTGAGTACATCATACATGGTTGATTTGGCGATTTTCAACGTTTTTGCGATTTTTATTGCGGGCCACGTTGGGTTATCAACGTGGGTGTGCAGAATTTTTTCTCTCCTCTCGGCTTCCATCTGGAATAACTTTTGACTCACTGCACGAAACATCGGGAAATTTAAACCACAGAAAGTTGGCGCCTAGGTTAACAAACCGCTGTAAAATAATTCTTGCAGCGGTCACTTTCCGTGCCACTGCAACACAATAAGTGATTCCGGATTCTAACTGGACAGAACTTTGCCAGGTCATAAGAATAGTTAGAATAAAATGATTAAACACAAACACTATATTTCTGTCGCTTTACAATATTACAATATCGTTCCTTCTAAAGCGGATCAGATCATATCTTTAAGGCTATCGGAGTCAAATTGTGATTTCTAGAACTAAGTTAACGGTTTCATGAATTTTATTGTCACTGCTGGTTCCCGGTGTACCGTTGCTCAGGCATTATGCAGTAAAGGAAAAAAAAAATGATTAGTTCCGAAATTAGTGGCTCGAGGTCAACTTACATATTTGGCAAAGGATATTTTTCCCATGCATGTTGACAAAACTCAGATAGCCATGACAAAGGTAAAAAGCCGTCCCCTAGCTACCCGATTGCGTGATGACTAAATTATTTATACCACGCAAGCTATTTGAGATGAGCTTTGCCTTGGAAATTCGTTTGAACGCTTTTGTGCTGCAAATTCAAATAATGATCGTTTTTTAATAATCAACTTCATTTGAAAATTCCAACATCCTTTTCTTAGATTGATCAATCTACAAACCTAAATTAAACTTCTAGTTCAGAAGATAATACGGTTTTAAGTTAATCTCAACTGTCTTGCTCCTTCAATGTTAAAAACGGTTACAGGTTGTAGAAATTTTCAGTTTGAAAGTTATTATAACACAACACGAGTGCTCAATAAAGTCCTTCAATGCAAAATATCCACGGCAACACTATAAACACTCTGTAACTTTGTACACTGGCAACCAATCAAACCGCTGTAGCTAGCACATTTTAATCACTAACAACCCACACGACCCTTTGGTTGCGTTCACTGACAAAAAAAAATACAAAATACAAACACCCAAATAAACTGCCACCGGCGATTAACAACGACTACACGAAGCGCCTCGATCAGTCATGCACCTTTGCTTCTCACCTAGATCCGCGGTAAATGCACTCAACTTGACCTAGCACATTGTCGATTATACCGGTTAGTGCACGCGCATGGAAGGTGCAATTATGGTGATTCGATGAATAGATACATTAACAAGTGCATTGCTCTGATCCATTAAAGGCGTTTCATCAAGATTTTCTCTGTGTCAGATATCTAGATCGCGTTCATTGTCACCAGACTTACCCAAAAGTGTGACAGTAGATTGACATTGATTATTCGCTGGACATCCTCCGGTTTCCCTTCGGACAGGGACAACATGGCCAGTAGTGCAGCATTGTTGACTAGAATGTCGACTGGTCCAAGAGCGGATTCAACGTTTTCTTTCAATTTATTAACCGACTCATAATCACTCACATCAACATGAAATGCTTCCGCTTTCACTCCGAATCGGGCCCGGACTTCTTCGGCTGTACGACGCGCACTCACAATATCAATATCGGTCACTGCCACCAAGCAACCTTCCCGCGCCAATCGGAAGCACAGTGCTCTGCCGAGACCATTTCCACCACCAGTGACCAATGCTACCTGGCCATTCACCGATTTTCTCTTCGCCGGCAAGAACAACTGCACAAGATCACGCAGAAGCACCGGAACTACTAGTAACAGCAGTTTGATCACTTTGGGAGCAATTTCAACCAGGACGTATTTCGTGTTCTTTTCTAACTGTTCAAAGCTGAAGGGTTTCTTTGAAGAATTCATAGCGATCGCAGGTTCATAAGCGCCATCTGCGTGTTGAAAGTATTGGTCTTGCATAAGTGCCATTCTGAGCTGTGTGTCGATGTACTAGCTAGAACCAACTGAATTGAAGCGCGTTCGAAGTTCAACTGGGCGTCTCGCCGGTAGCCAGCGACTGATTTGAGTGTTTTCTATTCTAACTGGTGCCACGCGCCAATCGAAGGGGATGAGATTGCAGGCTTAAAACAATGCGTGACTGGAGATAGTTTCACGATCAAGGTGATTCGTTTTAAGTAGATTGAAAACACTGAATCAACTTGTCGTTATTTGTTTGTATTTGATATCGAATCCAGGATGGAGGAAATTGGTTGCGTTTTGCAAGTTGAGGTATTGTGTGTGTGGCTAAATAGGTTCACATGGAATAACCGAAATCGTAATTTTGCATTGGAATTTGCGATTGTTGTTAATCGGAGGTAAATCTATTCTGTTAGTGAACGGTTTAATAGTAGAAATAATCACGCTTAATTTAAATAATTAATCCTTGTTAATTGATTCTTATAATCGACTTTCACCAGCACTACAAAAATTCCAAAGTCACGTTTTGGCGGCGTCATTATCCATGCTTTGCCAGACTGCGTGATCGATGTCATCATAACCGTTTCCACAACGGCAAAGATTGTTGTCCACGAGGTTAATTCGATGGAGGTGTGCATTTAGCTGGGAGAGGTTGGACATAAGCCTACTCATCACGCGTATGAAATCACAGCTTACGTGCAGGTCCTTGAACCACGCCCTCGATGAAACAATAGAAATGATGGAATGAAACAGCCGTCCTAAATTTGCGGTGTCCCAATCGGTTTGCCAACTCGAAAGGGTACTCTGCCGTACTAAAGGCTGACTAAAAGTAAATTGGTACGCACAAAAAGACCTGTAATTCATGATTCAAAAAATTAAAAAAATCCGTTAATGGTTGCTTTACAGTACTTTTATTGAAGCTTCAAAGTTACAGCAATAGATGGTGACATTTCTCCAGTTGATGATGATGATGATGATATAAAACTACCATCTATTGTAGCAAGGTAACTTCCCATAGCAGTGGAATAATCAGAAAAACGATTTGATCAGGATTCTAATATTGTTTGTGATCATCAAGCTCCTGTATGAAGGGCCAAAAACGTTTGGGCGGGCCCGTAAGCAGAGACACTTACGCGAAACCCGCGAATATAGGGAAAAGGATCTCCTTCCAAAAGCAAGTTCACACGCACAGCACTAGAATCGAGTCCTCGATTGACAGAATAAACCCAATAGATGGGGTCGAAGAGCCCGCCCTCGTTCCGCGAAATGTTAACAATAGGGAGGAGGCAGTCCCATGCTCCCTATCCAAATCGTTTCACTTGGGTGCCCTGATGGTCCCTCCCTTTCCCCGTTATATGTTATTTAATATTTAGTATATTTTGTACACACAATATTAGGATATCATTATAGACAAACATGCCAATTTATTCAAATTTCAAACTTGAATTATACTACCAATGGATTGTTACTGAAAAATAAATAAAAATTAGATATGAATTAATATCCTTCTTGTCCTGGAAAAGCTGAAAACAGAATAGATCATTCCAAATATCAAAGATAAAATTTCAGTAAAAGATATTGTTTTAAAAGACATGTAGAAATATTTTTTTTTATACTGTTCTAGTAGCATTTCAAAGATAGCAATTGGAGTGAACGAAGAGTCCGGTTTGATGATTCCTGAAATAAATGGCTTATCTTACCATAATGCCACTAAACACAATATTAAAATATAATCTTACATTGGTTATAAGCACATGCCAGTCTTTTATGAATATAGTAGTTGAAATTCAGAAGTGCAATTTTAAATTAAGTGTACTGCTGAAATGCTGAAAAACAAATTGAGCCTTTGATGCCCGTCGTGTTGCTCCCGGCTCTTACATGGTTTTGGAATGCAAAAATGATTCCAAAGCGTGCTGAAATTATTGATCAAATGAGAATGGGAAATATACAATATGATTTAAAGATACACGATCTTCAGTCGCACTTCGCTATTGTCAGATTGACAACATTGCCCAGGCTACGCCAACCAGCGTCTCCATGTTTCAGCTGGCAGGCTTTTGTGATCATATGACTCGTGGAGGCGTGAGGTAGGACTTTGTGAGGACGAAAGGTCGGCCGCATCCTCCTTCGAAGTTGTCAACTCACCATTTGAAGCCCTATGGTGACATTTCTCCAGTTCGAACAAAATCTCGAACCTTTCTCTTGATAGAGCCCATTAGCGCCTGAACAGTGAAAATTATTCCATTATGCCCGGATTTGCTGGATGTCTTTGACTGCCCCGCCGCTTTGTCGAAGTCGCTGCTTTGAAATTGCCCAGTACTTTTCGATAGGTTGAAATTCCGGGAAACTCGGAGGATTCATTAGCTTGAGGACAAAATCGATCTTGTTGGCAGCATACCACTCCAGAACCACCTTGGAGTAGTGACAACTGGTATGTTTGCGGATGAACAGCAATACACGCTTTTCAGGCATTCTTCGATGTTAACTTGGGATATCATCGTCGAGGATGTGACGAATAGTTCCGTTTTCAGGCCACAACTACATATCGCTTGCCAAATCATGGTCTTCTTCGCAAACTTGTCGGCAAACACGAACTTGAATCTTCCCGGCACATCCCCACGTCCAGTCGCGATGTAAGACTATTGACCGGGAAGCTGCTTAAAATCGAGTTTGACGTATGTTTCGTCAAAACACAGTCGTACAACAGCTTTGTACGCTTTTTGGCCACGGAATTCTGCTTCATGTGCCGGTTCGGATGTTTACTGGCTTTGTACGACTTGTATCCTTCCCTGGCAAGGATGTTCCGCACCGTTTGAAAGTTGGCGTTGTACCCTATGGCCACATCGCGGATCGAAAGACCGGGGTCGGCACCTCAACAACTTTTTCGTAGGTCCGCTGATTCCCACTCAAGGTTTCTTTGTAGGTTTTAAGCACTCGACAAACTGTTATTTTCGGCATCTTCACTCGGGGTTTTCCAGGTGTTTGTGCACAATATTTTTTCTTCTTTCGAGTTCCTTTTGATCGCGATCGACTAACTTGATCAAACTTGCACCAATAGTTCTCTATAGAAGTTTAAACAAACCACTGTCGATTTTCGATTCCCAACACTAGAGGTCAGGTAGCGGCGCGCAAGAGGCGTACCAATTTACTTTTAGTCAGCCTTTAAATACAAAAAAAAAACATGCTGTGAAATTTGTCCTTCATTTCCTGTGCGCCCACTTTTGCGAGCGAGTCCGCTTTATCATTGCCTGGGATTGAACAATATGAAGAGACCCATTCAAAAGTGATCAAAAGTGATCAAAAGACCAGCACTTCCATCTGTTTCCTTAGAATTAAAAGGAAATAAGATGAGTGTCTGCTTGGTTTCATCGACCGAAGAGCCTGAATCGAACTGAGACTGTCCGAAAAGATTAAGTAACAGTCTGCGGGCATGTTGGAAATCATCCTCAATGCGATGTTGATTGCTGCCAGCTCAGAAACATAAACAGAACAAGGTTCCTTAAATTTGTGGAAGGTGCTAGAGTTTTGATTGAAGACACCGAAGCCAGTGGATCCATTGTGGCGAGACCCATCAGTGAAACACATTTTTTTTTCGGAATTGACGTGTTGGTACTTTTCAGTGAAAATAGGTGGAGTTATTATAGAACGAAGTTGATCCGGAATCCCATGAGATGCTTGTTTCATAGAAAGATCATAATCAATTGAGGAACTGCTATAGGAGAAGTGAGTGGTGGTAAATTCTCATTACTCGAGAATGTATGCTCAGCCCTAATATTTCTTCAAAATTGTTTATTACAAATGCGTTTTTCACTCAACAATAAATTAATATTCTGAGTGAGAGCTCCCAAAATCGATTCTGTACGGGTTTTACTTCTGCCAGAACTTCCAGACTCACGTTATGCGTTGAGTTCATACAGCCAAGAGTAATACGCAGACAACGATATTGAATTCGTTCCAATTTTATAAGGTGACTTTTTCTAGCCGACAGAAAGCACAAAGAGCCATACTCTATAACAGAGAGTTTATACTTAATTAGTTATGAGGTTTCCTGGATGAACACCCCACCACAACAACAAATTGGTCGAAGAAAGTTGATCTTTTTTTGGCATTTTTGCTTCAAATACGTAATGCGAGCATTCCAAGTGCACTTTTAAATAAAACAGACCCCAAGGTAATTGAAAAATACCGATTGAGTAATGTTTCTGCCCAAAAGAGTAAACTGCAATTGGGCTTGGCACCGCTTTTGAGTAAACACTACCAGTTCAGTTTTCTGTGGTAAAAGTTCGACCCCTCGATTCCTAGCGCAAGACGAAAGGTTATCTAGGGAATTTTGCAATGGTCCTTGCAAGTTGACGGCATGTGAGCTTCTTAAGGAAATCACACTGTCATCAGCAAGTTGTCTTAGTGTGCATTGTTCACGGAAAAAAATCCGTTCTCATATTCCAGAACAAAAAATCACGACATCGTGAACTAACATCAATTCCAAATATGTGACTTTCTACTCATAAACGTGATTCCTTAAATCCTATTTCCATGAAAAGAATCACGATGTCGTGAACTCAATTCATGTCTGTTTGGCATTTCTTAACACAATAAAAATCACTGGGAATCAAGATCCCCGATCATAATAACGTGAACTCTTAAATCTATTTGCGTGATTTTGTTCCTCCCTTCGTGAACGTTTTTCGTGAACTGTCATTTTATTGTAACGCTTGTAAAAACTCTAGTCAGTCATTGTTGTGAAGTGTAAACGAAAGTGAAAGTTTTAAAATGATTTTGAATTGAGTACCTAGAGAAACAATTCGAAAGTATTTCTTTACAACCGCAGGTGGTGATGGTTGGAACGCCGAACAAAGCAGGTGGATTTTTTATTGTCTTTGGTGGCGCAGAATACAAAGCCGATAATATTCATCATGCTATATGTTTATGCCTACAAATATCGTTCGTATTAAGCCGTAAGTATGCACCGGATTGTAAAACAGTCTGGATGTTCATACAATCATATTAATTCGGGATACATGCCTCAATTATAGAAATGCCGAAGGTGACTCAAGATGTTATCAGAAGCATTTCTTAACTAAACGACCTAATCCAACCGAATGTATAATTCATAAGAATTCTAAATTTAACTTTTATTGTTTAACGATAATTTTATTCAATGATTATTCCTTTTTATATGTTTTTAATTCATACTAACAATAAAATGAAATACGCATGAATGCGTACAATCGAATACCTTAAGCATTTTTTCTGCTCCTCATGCGGAAGTATCCTCTCATGTCATTTTATAAATTCTTGAATTTTGTTCTAATATTCATGATCAAAAATTTCGTTCCAAATACAGTCCGTGAACTACGTGGCTGCTTTTGTGAACTGTATCACGATATAAATCCGATTTCGGAAACATTAATCATGAATACGTGAACTAAATCATGATTACCAAGAAAAGTTTTCAAGTTTTCATGACACACGTTGCATGCGTTACTCTAGCGTTATATTAATTTTGGAGAACAAAGTTTCTCGTATTGATGACTTTTGTTCATGGTGTATTTTCGTAAATGAAATTTTGACTTGTTCTGAAATTCGTGACTCTAGGTTGACGTATTCCGGAACGATTTTTTATCCGTGTTCTACCAAACATTTGTCAATATCTTTGACGTTAAGTTTATAAAGAGTGGGGCTGAGGTACGAGCCTTGGGGCAGGCCCATGCAACTAATTCTGGAAGTTGTCAGTTGTCCAAGTGAATAGTTCATCTGCTTTTCTGACAACAAATTGTACAAAAAAAAAATTAAAACTCCGGGAAGTCCACATCTCTGCGGATTATCTGACAAGATTTCAGTGGAAACTGAATCAAAAGTCCCCTTTATGTCCAGGAATACTGAAGCTTGTTGCTCCTTGTGCGCAAAGACCAGTTGGTATGAATTATGATTAGATGCTGGTTAAGCAGGCTTTTGAATAGTTATTTCTTTGACCAGTCTTCACTCAGGCGGTACATTATTATTTCGAAGTAAGGAATTCAATAAGGCCAGCAAGCTTTGTTTTGGGATATCAAGGAGATTTTACTGCAGATTGAATTTTATCATATAGCATCCGGGTGAGGAGTTGTTTGATGAAAGAAGAGCCATAGAGAATTACAGTATTGTGAATGGTTTTTCCAGAGAGCCGCCACTTGGAGACGTTTATCGAAAAATATGTTTTGCTGGAATATAATCCAAACAGACCTTTTTTACGAAGTCGAATATCCAACGATTGTAGCATTCATCACTTTCATTAGAAGATGAGCGGTTGCGCATGTTGCGAGCCACCCTCCACAAGGTGGTCACTAAGGTTTCTAGAGGGAGTCCCTCGATAACATTTCGCCAATAATCGCCTTTTTATTTTTTTTTTTTATTATTTTTTTAATTTTTCACACAATATATAAAAAAGAGTAAACACTAAATTTTTTTATTTATTTTTTATATAACAAAATAAAAAAAAAAAAAAAACAATATTAACAACCAACAACGGCAGCACCACCTACCACCAACACCTCTCAACTATTCACTCAATTATCCCCCCAAAAAAATTAACCATCTTTGGAGGACCCAAAAACAGTAATTTACTCCATCTATTATTCTAATTTCGAAACAAGCGCAAAAACAACCTTCAAAAGAAGTCTTGTATATTGAACATAAAGCGTGCATTTAAAAAATGCGACTAAATGTTCCGATTTTTCATGCGATTACCCTGCCACCTGGTGGTCGGTTCACCGGTCAGTAGTTAATATATACTAGTTGCCTATATACTGTGAAAATTTGACAGCTCCATCAGTTTGTTTACGGCAGCTATGGCGAGAACAGTGAAACAACTTCGATCTATGGTTTGTTCGAAACCGCCTGCTTCATCCGGGCCTAAAAAAGTTGGCCATCGTGGCCCACTTGGTGTCGGCCGGATACGATTGCGGAAACATCTACAAGATTCTGGCACTTCTGGAGAAGGGAGAGTCCATCAAGCGGAAGCCAGGTTCCAGCCGTGTGACCGTTTTAAGCGACCGGAAGATTCAACAGAAGCTCAAGCGGAAGACGGAAGGCAAGGTGGCCACTTCTTTCCGTGCGTTGGGCCGGGAGGTTGGTGTGACTGGCCAAACGGTCAAGAAGTATTTGGCCAAAATG
Organism: Aedes koreicus; assembly: GCA_024533555.2. Taxonomy (NCBI): domain Eukaryota; kingdom Metazoa; phylum Arthropoda; class Insecta; order Diptera; family Culicidae; genus Aedes; species Aedes koreicus. The sequence goes on along the minus strand of JAHHFK020000752.1, from coordinate 130,001 downwards.
GATATCCACATGCGGAAGTTTTTTATTTCCCACTTATTCAAAATTAAACCCCACAGTCCCAAAAAAAGGGCGCCCCAAAAGGAGGAAAAAAAAATCCCCGAAAAAAAAAGTATATGCAAAATTTTCAAAACAGAAAAAACAAAACAGAAGAGGAACCTTTTTTTTATTGTGGTGACATTTTGATTCAATTAATGTTCAATATATTGTATTGTTTCAAAGTACGCAGTGGCAAAACAGTTGTGTTATTTGTTGAATAAAAGAAGGCGACTTCAAATGAAATTCAACACACTCTCACACAATTTTGAATACAAACACCTCTGAATACCCCAAAAACATTTCTTAAATGATTATGACTGTATTTGGTTGACAAATGTTCAAGATGTCTTGCAAAATTTAGAAGACATGCTCGTTTCTGCATAGAAAAAGTCAAAAACATGTGATCATTGAAAGTGATCGTACTCACTCATTTAAGAATTGGCGCTAACCAAAAACGTCACTACTTCAAATTAATAAGTCTAAATTTCAATATAAGTAGCTGTTCTTGGTTCCCGGTTGGCCACCTTCTCCCCTGTATGCAGTCAAAGTTGCGGTAAAATGAAGTTGAAAAGTGCTCTAACTTTGCAAAAAGTGCATTAATATTCATGCTGTCTTAACCAAAACGTGTAATTTTATGTTGTTAACATTTGTTTAAATCATAGTTTGCATAAAAAAATATTTGAAAAGTTCAGTAATCAAAACTAATTTTAAAGAGGTTGTCACCAAAAACGACTTATATCTTCAATACTACATGATCTAGAAGTTTTTTGACCTCGACAAAGTTGCATATTTTAAGTAGGTCTACAACTTTGCCGAAAAAGATATCTCTCTATCTATTAAGGAAAAAAGTTAGTTTGGTTTATTTTTTTCATAGTAGGCGATGAAGTTACTAAACTATGTGCAACACATATGTGAACAATTCGTCTGAAGACATTTCTTGGATAAAGTTAATATATAAGGCGCTATACAATTAAGTTCGTGATATGACCATCTCCGACGACTATGCTTTGGGATCTGTGAAAGTTTTGTACAATTTGTCTCTGGAGTTTGGAGATACGGAGGAATAGACTTAACAGGTTTTGTTTTTGTTGAAACTGTTCACTGAAGTATAAAAATGGCTGCTAACATGGCTGATTTGCATCGGCATTTCAAATAATCGAAGGCACAAATCTAAGAAACAACAAAGAATTCAAAATTCGAAGATGAGTGACAACATAGGGTCTCTGAAAATAAAGAGGGTTATTCCGAGAGTCGAAGTGACGTTTGTCACTTGGTGATGTGAGAAAAGTCACCTGCAGTGACGTGACTTTTCTGCGTAAATCAAATGAAGAGTCACGTCACTGCAGGTGACGTTTCTCACATCACCAAGTGACAAACGTCACTTCGACTCTCGGAATAACCCTCAAAATTTAGTTCATATTACGAGATCTTCCGTTTAGCTCACCAATGAATTAGATTTTTCTGGTTGTCAAAACAAACGAAGCATATGTATGTGTACAATGAACTACGGCAACTTTATACAAAAAAGGAAAAAGATGCGTCCCGCAGGTGCTCTAACTGTTGCATGCATTTTTGACAGATCTGCTTATCGACTTGAAATAAACCTAGAAAAAAAGTGCAACCGTGGGGAGGGAGAGATTTCTTGTTTTTTATTTATCAATTTCCTTTATTTGTACAGGCTCAATCGGATTATCAAGGGAGAGGTTTCATCGTGCTTTGTTGAGATGTTTTTGATTTGGGGATTGATCCCCACCAACAAGGAAGACTTGCTACTGAATCCGTGGTTGACCTCTATTGGCTATGATGATCCGCGAGAAGTAGAGAGATAAATAAGTATGAAATCAAAATTTTTGACTGACGTTTTTAAATTTATTTCGAGGTAAATAAAATGGTTAATGAGTTAAATTGATTTTGTTTTTGAGACAGTATGAACACCAGCATGTTAAGGTACGATAAAAGGGAGCAGCGATTGGCTGGTCCGCGCAAAATCATGCCGCACAGAAACAAAAGCGTTCACGAAAATGAAAGCGGACCGTGAACTAGTTCACGTTTTCAGGATATTTACCTAAAACCGTGATTTAGTTCATGATTACGTGATTCAGTTCACGGTGTATTTTTGCTTATTCTCGAATCCATGACTGCAGTTCACGGATCTGGGCACGTATTTTTTTCCGTGCGTGCATTATACGAATAAGGTGTAATGCAAGCATTTCGCGGATGACAAGCAATACGAATGCAGTTTACTTTGTATGAGACATGTGTCCAATGTAAGAAAACTATGCTTACAAAACAAGTGTAAGTGAATTTACAAACAAATATTTTCAGTTTGCGCAACTTATATTACAGAGAATCAAAAAATATATATCAAGTTGCATGAAACGAGCCATTTTAAACTTTCTTTTGAGATTAAAATATAATAAAAAAACACAAGATCAATAGTTTGATTGACTGACTTACCGTATTGTATTATTTTTGAAAGTGGCTGTACCAAAAACATTCAAATCATTTTGATTTAGTACACATTTTCTTTGAGGATCATTGAAGAGAAATCGAAGCAACCCTTGTTTCAAAAGCGACGTGTATTTGTTTTGCTACGCCGTTCTTGTGAAATCCAACAACCGGCGGAATGCATTTAATCCCAAACAAATTTCCATTGATTGGAAGTCAACCGAAGGTGACTGTTGGAAGAGCGGTTCCAGCAAACTTGGTATCCCGTAGCGTCTGGTGACGTTTGTTTCGATTATGTGACACTACGCCACCATGCTACCATTCAATAAGTTGTGTTGGAAGCCAAATCAATTGCGACGTTCTTCAGAACATTTCAGCGGCTGTGATCTGTAATTCGGGTGAGCTTTTTCCATCATGACATCCTGTTGATCTAATTAATTTTGTTACCACTCAGAATATAGCTTGATTGTGAATTTTGATCAGATTATATGCGTTTTCGGAGGTTGTAATCGCTCACTGATGTTTCAAAAATATGTTGAGCTTTAAATTCTAGGAAAAGAATTTGTGACCATGTCTCAATCGTCAGATGAAAAATCCCGAAGCTAAGAGTTAGTTCCATTGTAGTAATATCACATCTTTTATTTTATAATTTCATGATCCATGGTATTTTTAGTATTGTATAATAATTTTTTTTTTTTTATTTTTCTCGTGGCAATGATAGATTGTCTAAACTTTCAGGTTCGTAATGGATACGCCTACAACTGCAGCAGAACCACAATCCGCAGACATTAAATTACAATAAGAATTGATATTATCATTTATATCATAACATCCCTTCACTATATTTTATTTACTATTTTATATGGCATTTTCAGGTTCGCATACATGCATCTTTCTAGGTTATAGACCACCTAACCCACGTTATGTATTTGAAACTATAGGAAGGTTTTTTACGTTTTTTGAGAAAGGATCTTTTTTTGAACCTCTGGTCCTCACAAGTTCCTACCTCACGCCTCCACGAATCATATGATCACAAAAGACTGCTAGCTGAAACATGGGGACGCCTGTTTTCAAAGTCACAATAGCGAAGTGAGGGGGTGCGACTGAAGATCGTTACTGTTTACTGTTTGGATAGACGAAATGTGGGATTTGGCAGAACTGACTGTTCTCGGCAACCAGTTTAGAAACCTTTTATCCTGTGTATTCTTCCATCAATATATTTGTACATATTTATCATATAGCTTTTTACATATTTATTGTTTAACTTTTTATTTTGCTTTAATTAACATTAGCATCAACATGTTCTGATCATTTTCAGAAAAAAAAGCATTCTCATTTATTTATACTCTATTTATTATTGCATACCCAAAAATTTAAGTAACTTTCAGGAGTAACGGAGAGAAACAGGAAAAACTTTCGTACAATGTTTTTCGGTAGTGGGGCGGCAATCGACAACGGACAAACTAATCACCAACTTAGTTTCTTAAATATATTATTACGAAAATTGCAAACATCGCTTGCTGAGCGTATCCTAAAGCTTACCCTCCCTACTAACACAATTCCACCTTTCCTGAGACACTTATGAGGGGTCGTGGAGTTCTCCGCATCTCTCTTAAGTAAGTGTCGGAATCACATTTCTCCCTTATTCCCACCAGTTGCAAGGACGTGGCGAGGACAGCTCTGCTCTGTTGGAAGGAGACACATCCTTTATCTAAGAGGTAGGGATTCATCACAAATCACTATCTAACAGCAACCGATAAAGGTGCGTCTCCATCTTAACAACAGTCCAGAGCTTGTACCACCTACGCTATTGTGCGACCTGGTTTCCCAAGTAGCAATTCAAATGCAAATTGGTTTTATTCATGTTTTATGGTAGTTTTATCAAAGCATTATGGAGTTTATCCGGTTTTATCAGGACATTTTCCAAGTTAAGGTGGTTTTAATTCATTAACAGTTCTTAAGAGTGATTAAAGAACACTTGAAGAAACCTCCATAAAACTACATCATTTATAAGTGTAATTCACCTTATCAGTAGTTTTATAAGATACTTGATCCCCCTCTCAAGACATCGTTTCGCAACTTGTTTTATGCGCAACCTGATAAAAGTTTTGTAAAAGTTTTATGACATTCTTCTTTAAGATGAATGTATCTTGGAAATGCTGCCATTTGATTTTAAATAAAATCACCTACTCTTGAGAAAGAACATTATGTGAAAAATAAACCAACTGTCACAATGGACGCCTACAGGTGGAAGAAATTGAAAACTAGTGGAGCGTTCAAGTGGCAATTCAATAAAAACCTATCCAATATATTGAACACCCCTTCATCTCAGTCACCAAAGACACATTTTTTTTGACCATTCCATTGGATTCGCAGTCTACTGAGACTAACTTATCAAAAGGGTCTATGCGTTATGCGTCCTATTTTTTGTAACGAATAAAATTAAATGGTGCAATGTGTCGCCAGTTAAAAACCAAAATGCATAACTCATGATATTTGATTTTATGCCAGTTGTGCAAGTTAAACCTAACGTCTCAGGTAGTGCGTTATATGGCGCACCACCGTGGAAATACAGCGCTGTACTTCTGACGTAAGGTTTAATGTGCACTACGATTGTCAAATGTCATGTTAATGTTGAATTCTCCCTAGTCGTGCATTTCAGTTCCCAATAGGCTACACAATATTTATACTCGTTGCAAGTAAAAATTGGTATGTCATCTGAGCGAAAATCGAATTTCTCGTTAAATCTAAAATCGGAAATCGCTGAATCGCTCAGTGATCCACTACACAGTGCACTTCTTTCAACGCTAGGTTCAGCGTACAGATCAAGAGAAAAATTATCTTTCGCTCAACTGATGTTTCAGCCATCGACGCAATATTATTATCTGTTCTTCTTCCCAAATTCATTGTTAGCATATCAACTTAGCATGTTTTTTTTTTCATGTTTTAATCAACTTACGCTGGTGATAAAAAACAAAAAATTATAAGCTGTAATTATGAACAACAACTATGCATAGGCACTTTTGATTTGAACGTTCACATTTTCTTTGTTTATGATGTGCCTTCTCCACACTGATTTTATGGCTATCTTACGAAAGACTTATTTACCTTGAGCAATTCAAACAAGTTTTATTCAAGCGTAACTCATATTTTTCAAGAATAGAACAAATAAAGATGAACTTGTCGCGCTCTTCAAAAAATCTCGTTATTCTTGTGCAAGAAATATTAGTTTAACCATATAATAAAACCATTGAAAAAATGGCGAGTTCCCTCGGAATGGTAGCCATTTACATATGTATGCAAAAAACCTCTCGTTTTTCCAATTCTACGAACAATTTCTGCTGTTTGAAATACATTTTGAAACTTAAAATGGATTGTAGACACAATTTATTCAAGATCGAACAATTTATCAGCCTTGTCACCTAATTGTTGAATTTTCAAGTATTTTTTATTTTTTTAAATAAATAAATGTTCTAGCAATGATTCAGTGGCGCATTGAAATTTTCGAATTTTTATGTTATAAAACACCAATAAACTGAACGTCGCATGAAAAATTTATCAATTGCAGGCAAAAAACACATGTATTTATGGTCAATTTTACAATTAATTTACATACGTATCCATGGAAAAGAAACATCATATGTATATCGATGTTTTTTTTTCGCTTAAAAAGTCCCCATTCAGCAGAACGAATCCAAAAATGGAATCTTCGAAACATATTTGTGACGGACAGGAAATGTTCTTAAAGAGGAAAATCATAAAACCACCAAAACTTGTGGTAGTTTTATCATAGTTTTAAGCATGTCCTGCAAGTCATTGCAAATATGTACCGATAAAACTATCAAGTTTCAAGCGAATCTTGGGAAATAGTCTTGAGAACCTCCTGTAGTATGGGCCTTTTCGAACTTATGAGGGTTTTATGGCTGTTTTATCGATGTTATGTAGAATATCTAGTTTTATGCGTGGTTTTATCAAATGATTCTTGAGAAATTCTTCAAGTGTACCTTAAAATTGAATTTGTTACTTGGGTTATGCTATGCTATGCTATGCTATGTCTCAATCGTCAGATGAAAAACATATCCGCAGACATTCTCTTTTCAGAGTGCGAGTAATGGTGCTTTAATCATAAGCCATATGGGACTAAAGCTAATGCTTGAGTCACAACCGTTTAAAGAGAAATGGAGCATCACTTAACCTTGTTAGACTAGATGATCTCAACGACCATTTTTTAATAAAATGTTCAGTACACCAAACGGAACGTTCTGTTAAGCTGTCCTTTCCAACTATTCATTTCCCTTTCCCTTAGATATCTTCTGAAGGTTGTGTGGGTTCCCTGCATCTTTTTAAGGTAGATACCAAATTCTCCCTATCTTCAACGGTTGCATGGACGTGGTGAGCGATCGAGGAGTGTCTTCGTGGAGATTATTTCGTGAAGGAACGTATTGATAACTGGTTCCTTTTCATGGTGACATGCAATAAAAAATCGTACAGACGGTGTGACTCTTTATTTAACTCTGTGTTTCGTTGCAATATTCTGATTTGCTAAGGTTTCGTTAATAATTCATAAAAGGCATCTTAAGTGTACAGGTAAGGTATTAGAAATTCAAAGGTGCATATTGACTTCGGCACACCCTTCAAGCTTTAAGATGCCAAATGAAGTCACAGTGAGTTGATTTGTGTTTTCTGTAGTTGTCGAAATCTAGCTAAATAGCTAAAAAAACAATATTTCTTGTGCGTGCAATTTCTCGCTACTATTTCCTTACGGTTAATGTCGGCACCTTGTCAACGAACATTCCTAGGATTAATCGAGTTAATCCAATCGGGATGAGTCTGAAAATAAGAAACGATAGCTGAAGACCACTTTTTCAAAATACTTCCTAACCTCGAAACTTACACATTTAGCTTGAGCATGATCTGCATGTACAGCGGAGAGGTAATAACCTCACAGCGGTTACGTAAAACTGCATCGATTGCGTGATCCGCAACCTCATCCGGAGTGTCAATCGGAGACCGACATCTGCAATGAAAACAAAAAACGTAATTACCAAATTCTCATTTAACACCAAGCGGCAGTTTGTAGTACCCAATCTGTAGGAGATAATCTATAAACTCCTTTCTGGTTGCCACGAAGCCTGGATACACACAGGTGACGAAGATGTCTTTTTCGTATCCGTTCATATAGAACTCCTCGTTAAGGGCTTCCATCAGACCCCGCACGCCGAATTTGGTAGCACTGTAACATACCGTCCGTCCGAACGGCATGATACCTATTCAGGTGAAGTTTGGTTATTAGTGTTGGATTGGAATGATTTCGTGTGGAGGAGCATTATAATTTTACCGAAAGTAGATGATACTGCTACGATGTGTCCTCGGCGACGTTCCATCATGCCATCCTTGAAGGCGCGGACTGCCTGTAAGGACGAAGTAATGATTATTAATAATTAATAGACATACATTTTAAATAATACTGTACGAGTTAATAGTTCAGAAGTAGCAGTTGTTTTACATTCTAAGCTTGGAAAACTAGGAAAATTCAAAATGAAACTTCACTTGATCACTTTGTGAAAAATTAAAAAAAACTGAAACACTTATTGCAACTATCACTAGTTAGTAAAAGCCTAGATGATTCTTTGAAATTCTTCTAGAAAAAGCTTATCTTTTGACAGATAGGCCTATTTCATCTGCGACTTACGGTCTTCTTGAGTGTCGATAGCTCGACGCTGAAGAGGTCTGTCAGTCGCGGAAGATTTTTAATTTTTTTGATTTTTTAAGGCGTTCAGGTGAAGGGTTGGTTTGGATTTTCTCAGATATTTCCAAATTTTACACTTCTGAAGTTTGTAAACCAGGTTGATTGCTTGGACGTTGTTCATATCATGTTCAGAGTTTCTTTTTAAGCTTTTGCTGTTTTATGTCTTACAATGCAAATTAGTTATGATGTTTCCCAATTTTTTGTAATGCCGTTTTCAACAAATGTTGTAGTATTTTCCAGTGGCATTACCTCAATGTGAACTGCAAATACCATGATTACAGAAACATATCGTTTACAAAGCCGTTTCAACGAGCAGTTGTTTCTTTTAAATCATTAGTTGCATTGCAGTCGAAACGTGGACCATTTATGGTGAGAGATAATATGGAAATTCTAAACAAGATGTAGTTTTTAGAAGCTCGACAGCAAATCCAGAAATTATTCAATGCTATTTTAAAAGATAAAGTGAAGAAAACAAAAAGATTTGATTTTGAGAAGTTTGTCAGAAAATCTTGGGAAAGGTAGCTCATTGAATCTTCCGGTCCACCTCTAAGCATCTTGCTATGAGGTACTTGGTGGGTCTCCGCCGATTGCCTGTTGAGCTGCCAAACTTGAAGGACGACTGCTTTGAGTTATCGCAAATTATAATAATCCGTCCACTATATCAAAAAACATTGCGATTGGAGATACTGAAACTATTGGATGTAGGACCAAGTCTCCGCCAGTTGGTGCTAATCCGATGAGCTTGGATATCAATAGAAGCATAAAGTATTCAGAAGGTACGCAAACATCTGTGTCGATGCTTTATTGTGTACTATTTTGTTATCGGGCATGGCGCGTTTCTTATTGTTTCCGTTATCTATTGTTCGGCGGCGCGAGTGATGGAGTGAGCACGGAAAGAACAACAAAACTACTTCCTGGTGAGATAAGGTGATTCGCCGGGTGTGGTGAGCCGGTGGTGGGGATCACAATTAATTGTGATCCATAATATTGGTTCACCATACTCGCCTTGCCACCATATCCTAGAGCAAGAAACCACAATCCAGTCTTGCTGTTGGTGTTGATCTGTCCAAATTTGCTCTCGAGCGTTGATAGAATTAACCCCGTTTTCCTAGCGAAAGGCCACCATCACACTTCGTGAGTGGCTCTCCAATAGCATTCTTACTATTGGTTTGAGTCGGCTTTCCAGCATAATAAAAAAAACGCAATGTTTTTACAGTGAAAAAGTACCATCACACTTTGTGGGTGGCCCCAGTAGCATCCTAGCTGTTGGTATCGGTCGGTTGAAATCGGTACCCAATCCTGTTATCCAATACTTCAGTGATCTCTCGTGGAAGTGCAGAGGTTTTCTCGGCTTCTTACCTTTTCCTTACTTGACCTGCATTTGAGCGAGGCCGGCACCAGTATTGGCTTAGTTTGGGATCATCAGATTTTACACACTGAGTATGTATGCTAGTCACCAGCATCATCTGTTGGTTCTCTACTAGAGCAGCACATTTTTTGCAAATCAGTTGAACATACTTGAAAGCAACTCAATTAAGTCACAATCAAGTTACTGCAACCAAATATGTCAGTTTTGTGTTGCTTGGGTATGTAATCACAGCTGATCTGGAAATAACGGAGTAGCAAACTCGGACATTCAATCATTATCATGTTCTTATTAATAGTGTTGTTTTACATTATGTTTTTATTTTAAAATCTTGTTCGTGATAGCACACACTTTTTAAATCTGACATGTTTTGTGACTGTGCTGCCATATGAAAGTTAAATTCTTTTTCAAGATCCGGATATTTATCTTTCAGTTTTGACGAATATGTTTTTTTGAAAAGCATAACCTGATATTGTATTGTGTTTTTCTATACTTTATATTACCATGTAGTTTAGGAATTCAGTGAGAGAACCAAAATTATAGTAAACAACGATAGGATTTATAGTTACTTTTTACTGAACATAAAATATAGTTAGCAAAATCGATCTGTTGGCTCACCGATCGATTCGTTGTTTCCTGCAACGAAATTAATTTGTACTATCTATGATGCTGGTGTCGTAATCAATTCCATATGCGCTGTCAAAATAAAGATTCATTTATATGTTTGAAAAGAACATTCGTATTTTGAACGAAAACAATTCAAAGAACTACGATAATTTTGTTGAAACAATAAAGATATGCTTTCTGGTGCTTATCGTTACAGGGATGTTAGACAGATCTGTTTTATCGGCTATAGATGAAATTCGAAAAAACAATGAGGCCATGAAGAGGTTGAATCCTTGTTGGAGTATTCTTTTAAGATTTCTGATTTGGAGATTGATCCTGTCCAATTGAGAAGAGCCGCTTCTGAATCCTTGGTTTATCTCACTAGGCCATGTTGACTTGTGAAAAGTAGCGTGATTAAAGAAGATGAATTCACAGCTTTTGACTCGAACTGCGACACTTTTTTTCATATGGACGTAAAAACATGCTTTTAGCTCTCCTTACCAAAAAACACGAACTTGTGCGGGTACAATATAAGAGGAACAGTGATTGGCTGAACATTAATTTCGTACATAGTATGAATAATGTGTAATGTTGGCATTTAACGAGATAAAAAGCAATGCGAATGTTTCTTACATTTTATGCATCATGTGTAATACGTGCAAGAACTTTGTTCAAAAAACAACTATAAGCAAGCACGAAAAATTAAGTACAATGTTCAGGCCGCACAAAGTAAAAGCTTCGAGAAGATTCCTGTGTGATGTGCAAAAAGCTTTCTGCGAAATCTATTTGACACATGATTTCTTCTTTAGCAATTAACGACTTCTTTTTCATTCTTATAAATTCTGTTTGCTGTTCAACATTGATATGGAGATCAGAAAATACCTCTTCGCAACCATCACCTACCCCGAGGAGAAATGTATCCAAAAGTTCTGGAACAAAATCAATCCGGTTATCTAGTATTAACTTCTCATAAAACATTTTTTTTGTTAATCATTTATTTGTACAGGCTCAATCGAATCACCTTTACAGAGCCAAGTTTTCATATTTGTATACATCATTTATCTTAAAACTAAAGTTAGGGGGATAGAACCGATTACCGGCCGTCTCGAGGTTAATAGGAATTACAAATTACGGATGGGAAGATGGGTGGGAATTTAAAATATGGTTTACATAACACATTAATTTTAAATTCTAAATTGTCTTAACACTTATAACTATACAATGTATGGATTTCTTTTGACTTGAACATTTTTTGAAAAGAAAAAAAAACACACACATACACCGATAAATTTTTTTTTTTTTTTTAGTAAACATACAGGTTAAACTAACTACAATCTAAAGCTAATGTTAGTCAAAAACACATAAATGAATTTTATGTACTCCAAATCACACAAAGCCTAAATATCTCGAATTGGCACATTGGGTTGTCTACCTCGAGCCCGAAGGGAATCATAAGGCTCAGATTTGACTCCACGATGCTCAGCACATGACAAAATAATGTGATCTGCGTCCTGGTAACCTTGCCCACATTCACAGAGATTGCTATCGCTCAGCCCAACACGGTATGAATGATCGTTCAAAGAATAATGATAGGTCATGAGACGAGACATTACACGAATGAAGTCTCGACCCACATCCATCACCCCAAACCAAGATTTCTTCGACACCTTTGGGATGATAGAATTTTGCCATCGTCCCAAATCTCCTTTACTCCATTTATACTGCCAGCTGACGAGTTGACGAAAAATAGTAAAAAAATCATTGAAGGCGATTTGTCGATCATAAATATCGCCTTCTATAGCGCCACCCTTTGCCAGCGAGTCCGCTTTCTCATTGCCCAGAATTGAACAATGAGAAGGGACCCATACAAAGGTGATGATAAAATAACGCGAAGATAAAGCACTTAGAAGCTCCTGTATTTTCATGAGAAAATACGAGGAGTGCTTTACCGGCCTCCATGAGCGAATAGCCTCTATAGAACTGAGACTATCCGTGAAAATGAAGTCCTGATCCGGTGTTAATGAGGCAACCATTTCTAGCGTAAGGTGTATTGCCGCTAATTCAGCGACATATACGGAACAAGGAGCTTGAAGTTTGGCGCTAAAAATTTCATTAAATATACCAAAGGCTGCTGACTGCTCTATCAAAGATCCGTCAAAGAAGAACTATTTAGTGGAATCAACTTCGCCAAACTTTACAGCAAATATTACCGGAGCAATCATAGGACGATGATGCTCTGGGATTCCATGAAGCTCCTGCTTCATGGATAAATCAAAATGAACCGAATTGTCTAAATCGGAGAAGCAAACACGATTGGAAATATTCGGCGAAGGGCTGACATCCTGTGTTATGTACAAATGGTACAAGGTCACGAAGCGAGTTTAAGGATTCAACTCGAGGAGCTTCTCAAAGTTTTCGATTACCTGGGGGTTCATAACTTCACACCTGGTGAGGAGCCGGAGAGATAAATCTGTAAACCGATCCGAGAGTGGCAACATGCCAGCCAGCACTTCAAGACTCATGGTGTGAGTCGAGTGCATGCAACCTAATGCGATACGAAGACACCGATACTGAATACGTTCCAGTTTGATGATGTGCGACCGAGCCGCTGACTGAAAACTAAAACTACCGTATTCCATAACTGACAAAATCGTTGTCCGGTACAACTTTAGAAGATCTTGTGGATGAGCTCCCCACCAGGTCCCGGAAATTATCCATTGAAGGAAATAATTGCTGCAAGGACGGGCCACCTTATTGTCAATTGCTTCAAAAAGTCTTCACTGTGGGAAGCATTGCCAAAACAGTTGGAGCAGCGTGCCTTATTGCCGCAATGGGAGGTCGTATGTCCCATCAGCTTGTATTTTTGGCAGATCATTACCCGAGGTACAAACAATCGCACAGGTAGTCGAAGTTTTCCCAACTTGACGTATTGAAGGAGCCAGAGAAGGTCACACGAAACGAGTCTGACGGTGTAAACCCTTATTGGTCGATACTGTGCCTAGTTGGCGCACATCCAGTATCTTAACTGGAGACAGCAGAGGGTTCTTAAATCGTCCAACCCCCCGCTTCAGCAGGATCTCAGGGGTCAGACTCGCTTCGGTGATCACACCTTCAATTTCAATACCCCGAGCTGGGATATACACTCTTTATTCTAGTGTAAAGAGCTGGGAGACAGCAATCTCATAAGCTTGCCTGAGGTTGGACACAACGGCCCGAAGTTTATTTGGCCTGACTTTAATTATCTCGGTCACGGCCGAGGATCGTTTCGTCAGATCATTACTGATCTATTTCACTTTTTTCTGGAATCGCTCTATTTCTTGGAATCCGCTCGGCGGAACATGCTATGCAGTTGGCCTGGCCGGTGACAAGAAAAATCATGTTTTCAAGAAGTCGTCATTTTCCAGGATGCTTTCAAGAATTGGCTGCGTTAGTGCGAGATTAGATTAGATTTGATAAGATTAAAAAATTTATATCATAATCAGTTAGTCGTAACAAGGTTTGTTATGATTTTGTTATTTTTATGTTATACCCATCTGGTGTGGTAGTTATTCGGTATTTACATAAACTGCAAACTAAGCGTTTGTACAGACTCTTCAGACACGTCAGTCTTTGTCCAAGCTTGATGGAAGTGTTTGATATCTTTGATTCCTTGTTTCTTTCCAGGAAGCTACCGCTTCATCAGAGCCCAATATCCCTCGATTGAACGTAACTCTGGACAATTTGGCACAGTTGCAGCTTTGGTGCAATATTCACTTGATTTGCTTCGTACCAGCCCATTACAGTTAAACATAAACACATGATGCCATGGGTCAAAACAAAGGTTTTTCGTTGTGATTTTTTTATGAAGGCTAGCAATTACTGCTACAGGCACTCTTTTGGGATAATCTGCTTGTTGATTGTGCTTGTAGTGAAGATAGATTTTCTCTCTTTGTCACTCGTGTTCGCAAAACAAGGTATTTTTTAGGAAAATTTGGTTGATTTTTTCGTCTTGATATGCTCATCTGTAGCATTTCTGGCCATAGGAGAATAGAAAACCAGCCATGGAAGCTGCTTGGAATCCTCTGGGACAAAAGTTTCACCATAACAACAACGCAAAACTTCGTAAAATACTCGCAGAATAAACGTCGAGCCTGTGATTTTGCTGCCCAGTTCTGCTTGTCGTTACGATTTTTAACTCCTATTACCTCATACGACTGCATTCCCAAATGTTGTTATGATTTTTGGACAAAACCATGATTATATGTTTTTTTTTTCAAATTTTTTTCTTACTATTTACTCGTATAATTTGTGAAAAATATTGTTAATGATGTTCCTTTTTCGGGCTGTATATTTTTGAATTTAGTGTCGCTTAGAAAAAACGAAAAATTTCAATTGGGGGAAAAACTGCCGACCCTGATTTTTTTCTCCAATTTTTTTTTCGTTCATACAGTGACCGGCACAAAAAAAACTACAACAATAAATATCTACATCAGCATAAAACCTGCTTCTTTTCAGGAGGGTCCGTGATTTTGATTACTTTTTCCGTAGAATATAGACCAGGATTTTAATTTCTTTTACTTTATTTTACGTTGGCCTACTTCCTCACATGGTGACAATCACCGACGCCAGGAAGACGATTCCACCACCTGGATCCTACCTAACGACTCATGAATATGAGCCGGGACTAACGGCTTTACTTCCCTTCCGAAGAAAGACGTGACCAGATTTTTTCGCCTCAGAAAAACCACCGACGTCGACTGGGATTGAATTCAGACCCACTGGGGTGCCAAGTAGCAGTCACGCTTACCACTACACCACCGACGCCGGCTATTTTTTGTTTTTTTGTCTTCATAGTATTGATGATTTTTAGTGCAGACTTTAAACAGATCCACCTTATATTCGAAAAAAAAAACAAATAAATCCAAATCAAAAAATAAAATTCAATAGGTAAAGTTTTCTCCCTTTGCTCCAATAAGGAACTGCAACCGCTTTGGCATGCTGTTCACCAATTGTTTAAGGTGCCGAAGATTTAAATCATCCCGAGCCTTTTACAGCGTAGGAACATATATTTGTTTGTTGGTAACACCGGACTCCACCACACAGTTATCGAGTGGCCCCAGTATTCTCAGAGAGTTTCAAATCTGGACTCTGGGGTGCCTATTTAATGAGTTTTACGTAACAAGAGCGGTAGAAAGAAAGTGTTTTCTTTGCTGTGTACTTAAATCGTTATAAAGACTGGACTCGGAAAAAATGAGACACACAAAAATGATCACCAAAGATTCATTTTAAATTGGATACTTTTCAAGTTTTCTGGGATTAAATAACTATATATTAGCTATGTTTTGGCATAAATAATTTATTGAATTTCCTCCCCCAAGCTGAATGCCCGTACATTTCTCTTAACACTGCTCATGAGATCTTGGGCGAGGCTTTATCCATCTTCTTTACACAATTTCTCCCAGTTTTTCTTCAAAGCTTCATCGGTTTTGAATGTTATTCCGCTTTTCTTCAACTTCTTCTTCATTATCGCCCAAAACTTTTCGATCGGACGAAGCTCTGGTGTATTTGGCGGGTTCGCCTCCTTCAGGACCACATTATCGCTTTGTACCAATCCATTACAGGCTTGGCGTAATGGCACGAAGCGAGATCCGGCCAGAACAGCGTGGGACCACGGTGAGAGCGGAGGAAGGGCAGCAAGCGCTTCTGCAAGCATTCCTCTCGATAAATCTGCCCGTTTATGGTGCCGGTTGTAACGAACGGCTTGCTGTACCATCCGCAATCGCAGATCGCCTGCAACAACAGGTACTTCTTCGCGAATTTGTCCATCTTTTTCTTCCGGAACTTTTCTGGAACCTCCATGCGGGACGTACCGACAAAAAACTCGAGGCCGGGGATTTGTTTGGTGTCCGCCTTGATATATGTGTTGAGGTGCGTCATCGTCGTCCCCTCACAAACTACAACCCTGTATAGATCCCGAATAAAGGTCCATTATCTTCGCAAGCCATCACTTCCCAAGCCGAGAGCCGTGAGCGAGAATGTCAGGGAGATCATGAGAGCCATCGATGACGTCACCTGCCTTACGGTGACAGTGGTGATTATGCCGATCGGAGACAAGGGAGTTATCTGCAGGTGATGAGAGAGCAGGATCTCATTCTCACTATCGACGATATCCACGAACATCGATCGCCGGTGTGACGGTGATCAATATCATCATATCGCACCAGTCCCAACTCGACCCGTTACCGAATCGCCAGCACATTGGTGGAGGGCTTCGCATGGCCCGTGGTATTTTTTAAATTATTTAGAATAGTTGTTTCGATGTTAGGATTAAGTAGAAAATAAATGTAAAAGGTGTAGTTAAGTGTTTACTGTAAATAGATTGTTTTATCCGCGAGTGTGTGTCAATTTATTCCAATGAGGAATGGCCCGCCGAATTCTCTGGTAAAGGACACTCCAACGACCCATCAACCAACCAAACCCGGTCGAGTGTTGAGGAGCCACTCAGGATCGAAGGAACCCGGTTCCCCAACAATATGTCTCGTCGTCCATGACGAGACAGCCTGGCTTGACCAGCCACTCACGGTACAGCTTCCGCGCACGCAATTTGGCCACTGTGTTTTGCTTATCAGTCCGGTTAGGCGCCTTCCTGACCTTAAAAACACGTAGCCCAGCCCGCTTCATGGTCTGCTGGACGAACCACTTTGACAAGTTGACCTTTTTGGCCAGGTTCGGGTTATTCTTAAAGTACTGCCTTATCTTCCGCGCCTTCTCTGGGTATTCCATTTTCGGTTTTCGGCCGCTTCCAGCGCGCCGCTCGATGGTTTTCGTCTCCTGGAACATCTTCACAACGCGGGACACGGTGGAATGGTGGATTCCAAGCGTTTTGCCGATCCATCTGTGCGACTGACCAGGATTATCGATCACCGCGCCCAAGATTTGCTGGCGTAGCTCTTCTTGTTTCGAATGCATCATGAAAACTGCTTAACAGATAATTTTGCACACATAAACACAACACTCTAAATTAGTATTACTTCAAATTTCATTAATTTCTACCCACGCGATAAAAAGTTAAACCCAAAACAAAGTGTCGCATTTTTTCCGAGTCCAATCTTTACTACTAAAACCTGTAGTTATTTTACATTCCCATTTTCAGCAACGAATCTTCCAATTCACCCATCTGCGGTCGTATTGCCTATAGCAAACTATGAAAAACAGTCCCAAACAATAACATTCTCTCCACCGTGTTTCATGGTTGGTTGAAGATGTCTGTTTTGTAGCCCATCATCACTGTATCGCCATACTCTTAGACGTCGATTCTTATTAACTAGCTTTAAATTTGATTCATTCGACTAGACAACACGTTTTCAATACCCCAGTAGCTTGTTAATATGATTTCTTGCGAACATTAGTCGTTTTGCCTTGTTGGCTTTGCTAAATGGACGCTTCCGTGCAATCTGACTGATGCGTGGATCGTTTTTGATTTCACGGACTATCATTTTTCGGAGTTCCAGAAGAATTTTCTCTCCCTCCATTTTCACTGCTTCAAAAATACTTCTGTTCAGCACAACAGGTTAGGTTCAGAGTTCAACAGTTCAACTTTTGGGACGGATATAAACAATGAACAATATAAACATACATTATCAATATGAAGAGCATGTATCTTCTGTCTGATGCTGTTGTTGATTTTCACAATCGGTTTGTCAATTTCGAGAAATCGGTATTGGAAGAACTTAGTTTCGTTAACATATTATGAGGTATACCTATATATTTCTATTTGGTTATAAATGCTGCTTTACAACAAAAAAAATGCTGTTTTTATAAGTATTCCAAAATCGATGATCAGAGAAAATCAGGTGGTGTTTTATTTTTTGATCTCCTTTGCTTTACCAATAAACTATCTACCACGTTAACAAGCTTGATAGACCACGAAGAAAAGCAAAACGAACGTCGTCCATCCCCGCTCCTTTAAAAAAATTACATTTGGCACAAATCACAAAACATACGTTCCACTCAAGACCTAGAAATGTGTGGAGAAGAAATGTAATCAGATTTGTTACTTGAAATATATGATATGTGTTTCGGTTCGCTTATATTCCAGCACAATCTAGATGTTTTCGAATATCTTAAAACATCCACTTAATTGATTTTCATTTGTCTGGGAAATATCGTGAACCAATTTACTGTTCTAGCATACCATTAAACAGATTCTGAAGCCCACAAAACTTCATGTACATGCGTGAGAAAGAGAACGGGTAGTTAATTAATAAACAACGTTTAAACATGTTCCACATTACAATTGCGTGTGGAGCATTCCACATTCGAACGCAGCGTGCGTTGGCGGCACACTTTTCTACAAGCTGTCTTAGACACATCTTCGCTTGCACGCATGGGAAACTGTCGTTTATCGAAAAGACTTTCAATAGGTTAGTTCGTTCATTCGGCTACCGCAAACAATTAAACGGTTGCATCAGTCCTCTATAGAGACATTTTCTCTCGAACGATTGTTCAACGATAGTCACGCAACGGCGTTCGTTAATGCACTAACAGTATTAGTATTATCATTATTGATTTTATGGTTCATATCCACAACTTGACAAAATATATGTGTTTGAATTAATTTTATCGTTTCTTTCAGCTTGTTTTACGACTATGAAACCGTTTCATTGGCCGCAAGTCATCAAATTGTAAAACAGTTTTTGATAGTTGTTGTTTGAAGGTAAAACATGCAGTTTTTTTTTCTTCATCGTCACGCACTTTTCTAATGAACACGAAAAATGGAGCAAAGAGATAATTACGGTGCATTTTTGCAGTCACACAAAGGGCTTCGTAACGCATATTTCGGAAGTCATGAAATTTAAAGAAATCATAAACATTATTTATAATATTCAGACCGTGTTCCATGTTGATCATCGAGGTTTCCTGGCTGAAATGTATCAACTAGTAACAACACATAAAGAGAATGGAATCAGCACCTTCAAAGCATAGGTATTCAGTTGCGCGGGCCATTTGTGGCAGTATTCACAAATCAAGCACATTTGTTACCATCATGACTGGCAAAAATAAGCTTCTTTTCCCATGCTACATTGTGATGAATAAAATTCGTACGGTATTTATGCAATTTATGTTGCAGTAAAGCTTTTCAAATGTACCAACGATTGCACAGAAAGGCGTGATGATGCTCAACACTTGTGCAAAACGTAAATTTTTGTTTGTTTCAATATGTTGCTTACTAATGAATAATTGAACTATCTGGATTTCCAACTAAAATGTTTGACGATGTTTTAAAATCTTACATCAAAAAGCGCTCTATTCTTCTTTTTTTTTTTCAATGGATGTATACGTTGAGCAAATGCAGATCCTTCCCCTTACTCCGTAGCGTTATTTAAAGGAATTTCTTAGTTGGTATCTTCTTCCATATTACAACAATACCTTTTTTGTTTTGTTTCATAATTATCGAGATTTTCAGCCTCAGGCTGATTCATCAACTGTCATAGTCACTCAAAAACCTTTGGCGTTAGAGGTATGGATGTTAACCACTACGCCAGGGTCACCTCCTTGAAACAATACTTTGAACATGAACTATGTTCCAACTCACCGTTTTAAGAGTGTCGCTAAATTTTGTTTCGAACAAAAAAAATCATGGCATTGCCAATCCATATCCTTATTCTGGAGCAGTCTGTAACTGATTAAATTATAATCTTTTTGTAGTATACACTTTCTAAGGAGTGTATCGAAAATAAGCTATCCACAAACTTTCTTTCAAATTATGTTGAAAAACGATATTTTATTCATACAAAAAATTGATCCTTTATTGTACGAGGTTAAACTTGAACATAATGAAGACCGGATGAAATTTAAGTTATTCCTTCACGAATTTTCGAACTTTGGATCGAATGCTCTTCATCAAGTTCCGGACAAGTGTTGCATCGCATTTTTTGGACGCTTGAGCCCAAATTTTTTGAACTCCTGCATGTTCCCAGCTGCCTTACCAGTCTTCTTGAAGACCCTCTTCACGATTGCCCAGTAACGTTCGATGGGTCGAAGCTGAGGGCAATTTGGTGGATTGATATTTTTCTCAACGAAATCTATACCCTTTTCCGCAAGCCAATTGAGAGTGGTTTTGGCATAGTGAGCCGACGCTAAATCCGGCCAAAACAGTGGAGGTGTACTATGCTTCTTATATAAAGGCAACAATCTCTTCTGGAGACACTCAGATCGATAGATTTCCGCATTTATAGTTCCGGTAGTGTAAAAAATGGTTGACTTCAAACCACAGGAACATATTGCTTGCCATACCAGTACCTTTCGACCGAATTTCTCCACTTGAATCGACCTGTCCGCATCGCTCACATCCTCCTCAACGACGGCAGTAAAGTATTGTGGACCTGGAAGGGTTTTTGAGTCCTCCTTTACATAGGTCTCATCGTCCATCAAAACGCATGCATCCGGACGCTGCAAAAGACGCGAATACAATTTCCGGGCCCTTGTTGCTGCTCGCTTCTTCTGTTCTGCACTTTGTTTCGAGATTTTCTGCTTCTTGTAGGTCTTCAGGTGGTTTCGCCTCTTGATACGCTGGATCATTCCGACACTCGTTCCTGCTTTTTTGGCCAAATCACGTATTGACATTGATTTGTTCTTCATGATTAGAGATACCACTTTCTGCTCCAGTTTCGGGTTGGAAGAACCGGGTTTTCTGCCTCTTCCTGGTAGCTCATCCAAAGAATAGTGTTCTCCAAACTTATTAATGATGGTTTTAACACTCGCATGATGAATTCCAAACCGCTTCGCCAATTTTCGCATAGTAATACCCTTCTCACTTAGCCATGTGTCCAGAACCTTAATTTTCACTTCCTTTTCAATACGCGACATTTTGAAAACGCAGAATTTGAACCGCACAAACAAGTAAACAAAAGAAAACTGACAGTCAAACGCACAGCATGCAGTGTTCAGAGCATAAAAAACCATCACAAATACATGCGTATCATTTATTTGTACAGGCTCAATTGAATCAACTTTTCAGAGCCAATTTTTCATATTTTTATACATCAGTTATCTTAAAACTAAAGTTAGGAGGATAGAACCGATTACTCGCGACCGTTTTGAGGTTAATAGGAATAACAATTTAACGGATGGGAAGATGGGTGGGACTTGAAGTATAGTTTACGCCATACATCTATTTGAAATTCAAAATTGTCTGAAAACTTACATCTATACAATTTTTGGGTTTCTTTTAAACTTTTTTAAGAAAGAAAAAAGAAATACACAAACACAACACCGACAAAAAAAACTAATAGTAACATACAGGTTAAACAAACTACAATCTAAGGTTAATGTTAGTCAAAAACACATAAATGATTTTCATAAACTCCAGGTCACGTAGAGCCAAAATATCTCGAACCGGTACATTGGGTTGTCTACCTCGAGCCCGAAGGGAATCATAAGGCTCAGACTTGACTCCACGATGCTCAGCACATGACAAAATAATGTGATCTGCGTCCTGGTAACATTGCCCACATTCACAAAAATTGCTGTCGCTCAGCCCAACACGGGATAAATGAGTGTTCAAAGAGTAATGATTGGACATGAGACGAGACATCACGCGAATGAAGTCTCGACCCACATCCATCCCTCTAAACCAAGATTTCTTCGACACCTTTGGGATGATAGAATGTTGCCATCGCCCCAAATCTCCTTTATTCCATTCATACTGCCAGCTGACGAGTGACCGTTGACGAAAAATAGCAAAAAATTCATTGAAGGCGATTTATCGATCATAAATATCGCCTACTATAGCGCCACCCTTTGCAAGCGAGTCCGCTTTCTCATTGCCCAGAATTGAACCATAAGAAGGGTCCCATACAAAGGTGATGATAAAATAACGCGAAGATAAAGCACATAGAAGCTCCTGTATTTTCATGAGAAAATACGAGGAGTGCTTTACCGGCCTCAAGGAGCGAATATCTTCTATAGAACTAAGACTATCAGTAAAAATGATATAATGATCCGGTGTTAGTGAGGCAATAATTTCTAGCGTAAAGTGTATTGCCGCCAATTCAGCTACATATACGGTACAAGGACCTTGAAGTTTACGATTGGCGCTATGAATTTCATTGTATATACCAAAGCCGGCGGGCTCCTCAATCAATGCCCTTTCAGTGAAGAACGATTTAGTGGAAGATTGAACTGAATCGCTCGTAATCTTTGGGACAAAAAATCAATGAATTTTCATTGGAGATTTTGTCCTTCTTCATAAGCGTTCTTTCAAATTTCAGAACTTCAAATCCGCTAACATGCCCTGTTGTAAGTTTTTTCCATCTCTTAAGTTGGAACAGAAAGCGATTCCAAGCAAATAGAAACAAATGAATGATTTGTCTATTTTGTACAAGAAATTTGATTTTTAACACTACATTCATTGCGTTAAATTTTTCATTAATAGGTAATATAAAACCATTTACTGTGTGGCTTGGATATTTTTACACCAAACGGTTTTGATTGGTTGCATTTTGTAACATTTGATAAATTTGTTCTTATCCAACCATATTCAACTTGGAGCCGGCACCGGTGGTGTCGTGGTGACGCGTGACTGTTACTTGGCATCCCATTTGGCCTGGGTCCAATCCCAGTCGAGGTCGGTGGTTTTATTGAGGCGAAAAAATCTGGTCACGTCTTCCTTCGGAAGGGAAGTAAAGTCGTTGGTCCCGGCTCATGTCATGATGAGTGCTATATGTAGGGTCCAGGTGGCGGAGTCGTCTTCCTGGCGTCGCTGGTTGTCAACACATTGTGAGGAAATAGGCTTTGATTCACTTATCACTTCACCTTGCACTTCTTTTCGGAATGATAAGTTATTTAAAGTTTCTAATGTACAGAATTGTTATTGTTGCGAAAGCAACTAAAAACTGGTTCCGTATTTATAACCGCTTTATTTCCAATTTTCGGTGATAGGTAGAGCAAGGTTAAAAATTTACTAGCGATAACAATTTGTATAAGTTAAACTAGCTCCGCTTTAGCAAATACAGAGAAAAATGCTTGAGTCTTATTTCCTTAGTTTTAAGTACTTACGTTTAGTGTCTTTAGGTTATTTCTTCAACTATTTGTCAGATCTGTTTGCTAACAGGTGTGCTGAAATAGTATGTGGGTAGGCTAGGTTAGATATTTAGTTCACAATATTACAGTTTAGTTTTATACGAATTTACCAGCCGTAGCATTAATTTTACACTGCAATGGATTACTCATAAATTCACTTATGTTCACTCTTTAATTTTGCAGAATAATGATTGTTTTGCCAACTCATCACAGCATGAAATATCGGGGCAATATAATTAATGTTTAGAGTAGACAGTTTTATTTTCTTTAGTAGTAGTAGTAATATAAGTTCAAGGTCTATAGAAATTTCAGGGATAAGGCAAAGCAAAACTACCCTGAAGTATTCCTCATGGTGGTTCGTTGTGACTATGGTCGCAACAGTTATCTGGTGCAAATATTGGTATAACCATTATAATTCGAATACATCCAGAGAAAATAATTTCTGGATATCCTAAAACGGCAAACCATACCTATTAAAAAAATCATTTTGCACTTTCAGAAACCCCCATTTGGATAATAATTCACCATCCATTTCGGACACATAACATAAAAAGGATAAGAAAATGCCAAATATCATACCTCAATGTGAATTCATAATCATAAATCAATTCTATCCTTGATTAAACGTGTGTTTAATCAAGGATACATTTTAGGGTGTAATAATTCAGCATGTCGTTTGCTACCACAAAACATACTGCATTATTATGAGTCTTGTCGAAAATTTTGTTCAGAGGACGTAATGTGACCACCGGAAATATTATTTACAATCATGATGCTGCAACAAATCATTTCCAAGTTATCATAATAAATGCTCACGTTATCCTAAGACGCTAATTATCAACGAACTAAACCATTCAAGTTTACTCACCCAGATATGAGAGGTAAAATTCACATCGACGATTCGTTGCACATCCTCGGTTGTACCTTCCGAGAGCGACAACATCGCCAGCAGTCCAGCGTTGTTCACCAAAATATCCACCGGGCCCATCGCTGTTTCTACGTCAATTTTTAGCTGCTCAACGGACCGTTGCTCACCAACGTCAACCTTGAACGCTTGCGACTTGTTTCCAAGCTTGCGAATTTCAGCCGCCGTTCTTTCGGCGGCTATCACATCGATATCAGCTACGGCCACATGGCACCCTTCCTTGGCCAACCGCATGCACAGTGCCTTTCCGAGTCCATTTCCTCCTCCAGTTACTAGGGCAATCTGCCCTTTCACCGATTTCTTCTTGCCCAGAAGAATCTTGTACCAGTCCATGAGTAAGGTAGGCACAAACAACACCACCACTTTAATCACTTCAAAGATAATTTTTTCCCATTTCTTGATAGTTTGCCCTTTTTGGGTGAACTCACTCGAGGCTGGCTGATACTCGCCGTCTTTATGCTTGAAGTATTGAACTTGGTGGGCCATATCGGACGCAGCACGATCTGATCTAATCAAACGTCTCTTACAAACTGATGCTGCTGTGCGGTACCTTCTTGCGAATCCAAAAAGTTATAGGATAGGCCCAGTAACGCTATTGCCCAAATAAAACACTATGTACACCACATTTCGACCACAAAGATTGCGTTGTTTGGTCAATAGGAGAGTCTGGGGGGAATCAACCTCCTCTTCTGGTTTTGATTATATTTATATATATATATATATATATATATATATATATATATATATATATATATATATATATATATATATATATATATATATATATATATATATTTATATGAATTGCACAAATAATCAAATAGTTTCTATTGGTTTGGGTTTGAAATATAAATTGATTTGTTTTATAATCTTTTTTCGAGAATTAAAATGAAAAACTTTCAGAATAGTGGCGAATTGATCCCTCACATTGGACTACTCAATCTCATTTGATAAAAATGTTTTTGCTCGATTTTTTCAATGTTTTAAACGAAAAGAAGTTTGGCTATGACTTAGTGAAGAAATTTTACAGCGCTGCTTAAAATATGTTGAATTAGTTTTTCATGAAAACTGATGAGTCATTTTCGAAACCTATTGCTATTGATTATCAAGATGTCCAGAAATACAACGTGGAATAAGAAGCGTTGAATTGTTTTGTTTGAGAAAGTGACAGTTTTTGACATATTTAACGTTTATAGATGGAAATATTTACTTTAGCGTGGTGTGGTGTACATTTAATTATGTTTAGTTGTGTGTGCGTAAATAAATTAAAACATTATTAAGTTTAAGAAATCAGATGAGAATTAATGTCTTCTTACAGAAAATCTACATTTCCGTCACAGGATTTGTATGTTTGTTATTTAATTTTGTTTATGGTTATAACTGTTCTGTTCATTTGAGAGAGAAAAAAATCACTTTTGTGGTTATTTCTAGTCGTTTCTGGAGAATCAGCACACATAAATGTTTTATTTTGGTCTTTCGTTAGTGAAATTTGTTATAAATTAAAACTGCACATTTCTCTTGGATACAAAAAATCAAATCTGTCTATGAAGAGAGGATCAAGCCTCCCCAGGGTTCAAGTCTCCCCGATCTCCCCTAGAGCGTCTGCCCGTGCTCCACAAGACCGGAACGTCGAATCAATTACCGTGGAGCAATTAAAATACCCTACGATCGTCGGAAACGGCTTAAATCTTAAGGTCATGAGCAAAAAGGTAAAATGTGCTATCCTCTGATCACTTACAAAAACTATATGATTATGCTCAATGACGGTCCGAGAACTGCATGCAGAAATCTGAAGCCGTAATATTGGATGAATTTTGAAATCTACGCCTTACTATCTCTATTTATTAAAAGCTATTCACACACACTGTGGTTGCATCAATAGGTTTGTATGAACTTTTTACTCTTTTAAGTAGTAGACTCAAATCTACAAAGAATGACATACCACACCGAGAATAACGGTGTCACTTCTTTTCCACTTCTTTCCACGCTTTATCGTATAATATTTGAACAGGTGGTTAAAGAAGGAATATGAATTGAAGCATTGAATACGTTGCTGTTGGTTTATCGAGTGCCCGAAAATGTAATCATAAAGTGAGCTTTTTGATGAGCCCAAACGTGTTGTCTCTATCCTCAACCAGTTTTGAAAATAAATTTAATAATATCTTCTTCCGATCATGCCATGCAATCCGACAAGTGCAACGCAATAACATTACGTTCCACGATAGATCTATCTGAACGTGTTGAATGGTATTTTTATTCAAGCTTGTTTAGTGAGTTGAGACGAGAAGCGACGAAACCAGCTCGAAGGTTTATTGTGTTGTATATTTTTAATTTCAAAGTGCTAAAAGTTCAACCCTCTAACCCTTTGGTTTATAAAAGTTTAGCTGACTTTCAAACAGCTGTATTTTGCAGTTATTTTGAGGTTAAAAAATTGTGTTGTTGACATAATTCGCGCCAAATTCTCTATAGACCTGGGAAAAACTGTCTCATAATCGAATGGATATTTGTTTAGGTCAAACGAAACAACTAAGCATACTTTAGTTTTTAGAAAATTCATCTAGACTAACCTTTAAGAAGACCTGATTTTTTTTTAGCCTTTTTAAATAGATGTAACGCTGAAATGACAAGACCTTTGTGACCACAAACTGTAGTTTTCTTCTTCTTCTTCTTTATCATTTCAAGCTTATTGCTTTTACAATTAGCGTATTGATTGCTCTAAACTTAGTGTTCTCAATGCACTTCCACAGTTATTAATTGAGAGCTTTCGATGCCAGGTACCATTTTTGCATTAATATGATTGTGTGGCAAGTACAATCATACGCTATGCCCAGGGAGCATGAGCATGAGCATGATTGGCCGCCCGAGGTTGCTACTCCGTTATTGCCAGATCAGCTGTTATTACACAGAGAACCAAAGACCAGCATACATCCTCAATGTGTAAAACTGGTGATCCAAACCAAGGCAATACCGGCGCCGGCCTCGCCCGAATGCAGGTCAAGTAGGAAATGGGTAGGAATATGTTGACGTGATACTCGCTTTATTGGAAGCCGAGAACACCTCTGCACTCCCACGAGAAATCACTGGGATGTTGGATAAAATGGTTGGGTTTGCAGCGGGATCCGTTTTGGTAAACGGTGTGCTGAATTCAACTGACATCGGCAGCGAATAAGATATTTAACTATGTTCCCGATTTATTCTCTGTACAGAGATGCACATTAAAGTTATTCAAATTTTGGCACCGATTTTAACCAACAGTAAGGATGCTGTTTGGGCCACTCAATACAAGAATGTGTGGAGATATCCAATTTGACGACCGATTCAAACCAACAGCAAGGATGCTGTTGGGGCCACTCACAAGTGTGGATGGTTTATTTCACCAGAATACAAAAAATATGTTAAAAACATCAAGTTCGAGGACCGGTTTAAACCAACAGTAAGGATGCTGTTGGGGCTTCTCACAAGTGTGAATGGTTTATTTCACCACAATACAAGATACGATCATACGCTATGCCTAGGGAGTCGAGAAATTATTCCTTTACAAAAAATTCCTAGACCAGACCGGGAATCGAACCCAGCCACCTCAAGGATGGTGTTGCTTTGTAGCCGCGTCTTTTACTGACTGAGCTTAAAATTTTAGGATATCGTTTTAATTCTCGTTTTAAAATACCCTTGTTTGTTTTCACAAGTACAACAATAAAAAAAAAAGTCTTATAAGAAACTGAAATGGGTTTTGAAACAAATATCATCTCAAAAGTGCGTGTATTTTTTTAAGTAGATAGACCATTTAGTTCTCTTTAATTCGATGCGCATAATAATGTTTTTTTTTTCATCAACAACTCATGCAACCAATTAGAAGGCTGATTAAAAGTTATTTCTCTCAATCTATTTCACATCTTGAAAATAATGCCTAACAATGTTAATCTAATCTAATCTAATCTCACACTAACGCAGCCAATTCTTGAAAGCATCCTGGAAAATAACGACTTCTTGAATGTATCATTTTTTTGTTACCGACCAGACCAACTGCGTAGCATGTGCCGCAGAGAGGATTCCAAGAAATAGAGCGATTCCAGAAAGAGTGTCTGAAATCGCCCTACTACTTCTAATCAAGGGAAGGAAGAAAACGTGGACCTCCCGTACCAAACGCTTCCATATAGAGTCAAATAATGTAATAATTTGTATTTTATAGTGGGGAGCATAGATGCTAGAAAGATTAGTTTATATTCCTTTTGCCTGTGGCTGGACTTTTGACATTTAACATTAGCATTAGCATTAGCATTGACGTTTGCACACCTCCTGAATGGAGCTACGATGAAGAATAATTCGTTGAAGACATTGCATGTCACCATGAAACGAAACCAGTTACTGATACGTTGCTTCACGCACTAATCTCCACAAAGACACTCCTCGATCGCTCACCTGGCCACGTCCATGCAATCGTTGTTGATAGGGAGGATTTGGTATCTACCTTAAGCAGACACGGGGAACCCACGTAGCCTTCAGTAGATATCAAAGGAAAAGGGAAATGAATAGTCGGAGAGAACAGTTGAAAAGAATGCCCTGTTTGGTGTAAAGAACAGAATTTTTTTTAACAATGGTCGTTGGGAGCATCTAGTCCAAGAAGGTTAAGTGATGCTCCATTTTTCTTTGAACGGTTGGGACTTGAGCATTAGCTATAATCTTAGCTCTCTATGGCTTATGGTTATCGCGCCATTACTCGCTCACTGAAAAGAGAAGTCTGTCTGAAAATCTAAGAACGGGTCGTGAAAGAGAACTTGTCAGATTTCTTGGATTGCAGCAACAACATTGCGTTATTTTAATATACAACTTTATGTATCATTATTTATTTCTTGTTTCCGTTAGCTGAATCAATAGATTTCACGGCCACCAGTTGAATGAACTAGGAACGAAATAAATGATAGCATAGCATAGCATTTTCCGACCATATATAAACCTGGGTTGGCTGTTATAGAGATGGAAGCGCCAGAAAAGTTGCCTTGGGTGTGACAGGCTCTTCATTCATCGATCACTTTGCACAACACCTGGCCAGGTCCTTATGATTCTTAGGGATGGGAGGGAAGTGTTGATTAGATATCTACTTCAGAAGATGCTGAGAACTCATGCAACCTTCATAGACATCTGGAGTTGAAAGTTAGCTAGGATTGTGCGGGAGGCTTTCCTTGGCGAGAAAGCGTATGTATATTTATATGTCTATAGGTCGTTGGGAGTGACGAACCTAAGAAAGTTGATGCACTCCTTTGTTTTTTTTTTGGGCTGGAACACAGGTGTTTCCTACTTGTATCCAGGCTCTTGCGTGGGAGCCTTTCAGCCGGTTGGGACATGTGCACAAATTCTTGTCTTAGCCTTTTATGGCTTATGGTTATAGCGCCAATTACTCGCTTTCGGCGTGCAATAATACGCGTTTGCGGGCGAATACGCGTTTGCGGGCGTGCATGACAGACGCTGCACAGTGGGCATAATCGAAGCTGTAATCGGACTTATTTAAAATCCGCTGGTATTTGTACATGAACTGATGTTTTCCTATAGGAAAAAACGCCAATAAATCGATTGCCACTAATTTAATCCTGTGCAGAGCATTGGAAGTGGCTCATTTTGCCCCATTTCACCCTAATTCGGTGTGTTCGTTCAGTTTTTACTCCGATAACTACAATTGCCGCTGTAGTTTTCGCTTGAAAAGGGACATATCTTATGTGAAAAACTCTCAGGAATCAAATGGTGCCAATTTCATGCTGTGCAGAGGTCGAGAAATGGTCTATTTCGCCCCATTTCACCCTAAACATGTGTTTTTCAGTGTTTACTCCGATAACTACTACTGCCACTATTTTTATTTTTGTTACCAGTTTCGCGCTGCTTAGGTTGATGTTCTAGGGCGGTGGGGGTGGACTAAGGTTGCATTTACAACATTGGTTTGTCAAGTTCGTTAGTCGTAAATAAGGCCACCAGATCACCAAAGTTATTTAAAATAGGTTCTACTTATCTGTAAAAAGTCCAGTATCTATTACTGTCCTTGTCTTCTCACATTGATTCCACTTACTACGTTCCATTTTGTTGATGTTAATGCCCTTCTGCAGGTTACATAAAAAATGTCCTACTGTCAAGTATTTCTGAAGCCAGAAATTTCATCACTGCAGCCAGGCAACCAGGTGCAACGGTACCAACTTCCTTGTCTAGCTGCTGTTTGGGCAGGACTTCTCCTTTCATTATTGTAAATAGCCCTCATCTTTTTTCTTAAGACTTAACAACACAATTTAAATCTCACTTCTCACAGCAATTTTTAATATTGAAAAATAAATTCGCGGAAAAAACGGAAAAATTTGACAGCTCTTTGAAAGCCAACCGACCGCGGGCAGAGCCTCCTAGATCTTCCTGTGGCTGGACTTTTGGCATTTGAACCAAAAGTCTGGCTATAATTTGCCAAGGTTATAGTGCCTTATCTCGCTCATTGCGATTGAAATTTAAAATTTACAGAATAATACATTTAGTTGTATGTTAAATGATAGTATAAAAATACAATATAAAGAACGATAAACGCTTATCCATCCAAAACTACGATTGAAGGATCCGGTAAAAATAACAGTCCTTTTACGCATTTTATGCCTTCTAGCAACTAAGCATCATTCATGTCCAAACTCATTAATTTAGCACCAACTGGGGGAGACTTGGTCCTAAACCCTATGACTTCATTATCTCCAGTTCGCTCAACCAATCGCAATGTTTTGTGATATAATGGACGGATTTGAGATAACTCAATATAGACGTCTTCAAATTTGGCAGATCGACAGGCAATCGAAGGAGATCCACCTGGTACTTCATAGCAAGATGCCTAGAATCCCCCCCCACAAAAATCTCCCCCCCTAAAAACATAAAATTTAAAAAAAACCAAAACCTATCCTTTCCCTCATTACCAAATACTAATGTTTCAAGAATGATTTTACAACGGTATAGGTATAACTTCACGATTGATTCCTGTGATCTATGGTGACTGCTCGTAACTTTTAAAAGAATCGCCTAGCCTAGTTTCCG
Organism: Aedes koreicus; assembly: GCA_024533555.2. NCBI lineage: Eukaryota > Metazoa > Arthropoda > Insecta > Diptera > Culicidae > Aedes > Aedes koreicus. The sequence goes on along the minus strand of JAHHFK020000752.1, from coordinate 98,765 downwards.
TCATTGCTGTTGCCACATCCACCGGAGCGAAGCTTATAAAAAATTAGACCAATTTCTGTCTTGAATCTAGCTTGAATTTATTTTTCCTATCAAATATGATTTGCTGGTAATCCACTGTCCTTATTTGCCACTTTTTTTTTTTTTAAAAAAAACCTACTAGATTTACATTAAAGCAATTAGAGTGTTGTGAGATTTGGCATCTCTGGTTCCAGGGACAGCAAGAAAACAGAATGATTTCTGACTAAAACCAAAAACCATCACAAAACCTCAATTGAAAAATGTCGATTAGATAACATACACATAAATGCCCACCGCCCAACAGGGTTCGTATAGAATAAAAATGTTTGCCGCTTAATGAGCTTTTTTCTGATACATTTTTAGCCCGGGAGTTGAAAGGTGACAGCCGTGTTGGGTTCCAGTAACCCATTTAAGATTGCCTGGTTACTCACGTCCATTCCGAGGTAACTTTCACTTGCAACAAGCACCGCACAAACATCAAATGGATATTGGAATTGTGCATACACTTCCATCATAAAGCATATTATGTTTTGAGAATGGCAGTATCGTTTAAATTTAGTTATAATCAGAAAGATCTCACCGAAAATGTTTGCTGTTGCACACTCTTCATTTGCTATCAAGCTGTCCCCATGCATTTTTGTCTCTACAGAAGTAGCACTCCACTATTCGGCAAATATTTTCACCTCGACCTTTTTAGAAACAAACACCACAAATACAATTAGTGTTTTGAACAATCGAATCACAATCACTGTGCAATGAAAGCAAAAATTTGACAGTTCTCGAAAACTCAATCGTCCGCGGGCAGCACTTGCTGCGAACTTTTGAATGCTCATGTCGTCAATATCTGAAATAAAATATCAAAATTATATCCGAGAATTACTAATTTGTTAAATAGCAATCACTCCTTAAATGTTGGTTTCGATGAAGGATACCTGATATGCAAAACATAAAAAGTTATTAAAATAAGCTGGTGGCATGATTCAACTTCCACGTCCCAAATACATTTTTCTGAGATTGACAGCGCACAGAACAACTCTCAACTTTTTCGCCTCATTTTCTAACAATCGTTATCTGCTGCTCAGAATTCATCATCGTTCCATTGCTTTGTTTTTGTTTTGTATTCTGTCATTGACCGGAAAAAACTAATCACGCTCACTCATTGAATATGCTGCTCAGCTTCTGTGCGCTTTCCATTGGATGTTGTTTGTTCGTATACATGAGTAATCTTCTAGGATTTTTGGTCCTGATACGCTGGCAAAAACAAAATGTTCAATCACCGAAAATGTGTCGTCACTTTTTATGTGATTCTCTAATAGAAATGGATCATTGAATGGATCTCAATTTGACTAACAAAAAACTTTCCTTGCGGTTTTTTCATCTTTTTTGTAATTGGTTAACGATTCTGCATTCAAAATCATACATTAAAAATGTGAAGATAAGGGGGTATTAAAGAAAGACCGGTACTTCATTGAAGATAATGAAGTATCTTATAAGAGCCCCACGATAAAGCTAAGAATTTGCAGCGAGAATTCACGAGAGGTTATTTTTTCCCCATAAAAGCATCAAATTCCAATCGAGAGTTTCCATCTTTTATGTGTCGTGATTGGAACGGATGGTGAAGTCATAGAAGACTTGCCAAGTATTCATAGTGAAATGAGAAAAATCTCAAGAAAAACAACCTTCGGTTTTCCTGGCACGTGGTCTGGGGAATCCTTTCAATCATCTCGTGCGATCTAAGCTCTTCTGCACATAGCAAATAGGTTCTCATAAAGACGCCGGGAGGACGCGGAACGATTCAGGGGGGCTTGAAAAGCGGGAAAAATTAGATTTCTTCCGGTTGTTTATGAGTTGCGTTTGAATCGAGAAAGCACTTATGCCGTTGATGACCTTTCTCTGTTGAGTTTTCATGTGAAGTGCAGGATTCAGCCAGTACGTGTTTTTGATGCAAGGTGGAATGAGGTATTTGTGGATTTGAGAAAACTGTTGTGTTCTAAGTGAGACATCACATTTAACAACCCTTACTACCACCCTGACATACGACACTAGCATTGGGGTTGTTGCGATTCTTGCCACCATCCCCGGGGGCAAAATACAGAGTTATGCAAATACCATCTACCCATGGATCTTCATGTTTCTTCATCATCGTTATTCCCAGTACGTAGAATATCATGATCCACCAGTATGCATGTGAGTCGAGAGCTTTGTTATCGTACACGAAGGAAAGAATTTCCACGAGAAACACTTTCAAAGACACATCCCGTATCTAAAGAAGCTCTGGTATTCTTGCTGTGCTGTTTTTTTTTTTCTTCTATCGCAACAATCTATTTGATTGAGGTATGCTCAATTTTGATCGCGGGGGTGTTTCTTCTGACGCGGATTTGCCCACACGCACTGGATAACGGTAACGATGCTTTTTCGCTCCCTGTCTTCCGAGCAAATAGGGTTTTTTCTTCTTCTTTGCTTTGATAATCATGGCTAGAATCAACCTAAATTTTCTGCCACGTTCGCTGCCTTTTGTGACTTCGGGAGCACAGCTGGCAAGGCAAACGTATTCTGAGATGAGCACATTTTTCGTTCCACAAGATGCTTATCGAAAGAAAGTTGCGATTGCTATCGGTTCATATTTTGTGCAAAAAACAATCACGATACACGAGTACGATTCTAATGGATATTATATGGAACCCAGGAATGAAAATTATTCGTTTGACTGACGATAGCAGTGTTTTTTCTGACATGAATGACAGGTAGCAGATGTGTGACAACGATATGGCATATCATTTTCCACTGAGGATGATCATGCTACGAAATTCCGGGAATGGATCAAAGTTAATCAACATGCTGATAATCTTTTGTCAGCTGGAATTGGAGAGTCATTCGGGATTTGATTCCGTTCATACTAAAAAGTGTATGACATAGTAGGAATGTTTTGTTATTTCAAAAATGCTGATGAAACTTCTACATCGGTTGAGAGTTTAAATTCTGGAACTTACAAATTGTGTTAAAAATTAACTGTTGATAAAAATTGAGAGCGTCAATTTCTGAGCAGACACACCGCAAATGGCAAGTTTTCTGAATGTTTTTAATATTGCATTTGTGCCATTCTTAATCTCAGTTAACCATTGAGCAAAGCAACTAAGCAAATTACTGATTTTGTTGATTATTTAATATAAAAAATACAGAGGTCAACTTCTAGTAATAATAGGCCTGTGCTTGAAATTTATGCAAAATAGATTTTCTCCTGAAACCATAAATTTACATCATTTCTATCTCGATGACACACCAATTCGATAAAAATTTAAAAACTCCATTTTTTTCGTTGCCAAAAATTTTCCTCCGTGGAGCACATGGTTTTCGTGCCCATGCTACACGGCTTGAACTGCGGGTGAATTTGAGCCGCAGCAAGCTTATATTCCGAAGCGCCGTGAAATCCTTCGAGGTGGTGAAAAAGGCATCGCAACAAATTTGTTGTTTGCCAGTTGTCTGGCATTGAGGTCCGACGGTCCGGCAACGGCATCGTCGGTTCGCGGTCGCTTGGTGCCGACGGATTGTTTATTTGCGGCAGCCATTGTTGCTCGCCTTTCCGCAGCGTCGTTTTTGCTGCAAGTTATTTCGCAAGCTTTTGCAGTTCCGATTGGTACCTTGCCAGTTCGAGTAGATGGTCAAACACGGGAGAAAAGTCGGGCGAGCAATATCGCGAGAAAGCACTGTGCTCTACGCACAACCGGAAATTAAACGCACAACCGAACAGAAATAAATCACGTCTGTCGCACACGGATGCACAGTGACATGTTCCAAGTTCACTACCCAAGAAACATTGCCAAAACCATCTTGCTTTATTAAGTTTTATTAAGGTTTCATGAAAGCCACTAGAAATCAATTTGGTTTTATTACGACACCAAGAGGTGCCAATAGGTTTCATATTTTAGTCAGGTTTATGAGAACTTACACAGCTTGTTTACAACGATCTTAAAACCTTGTTTCTCAAATTCCTTTTACTCCTATCAAAGGTTTCATTTCGACTTTATAAACTCGTAAAATGCTGTATTGAAATGCCGTTTTAGGACTCATTGATTTTATCTTATTATGGTCAGTTGAAAAAGCATTTTAAAACCATTTTGCCTCGAGTAAATGCATTAAACGGCAAATTGGCATTGAAAGAAGTCGCCATAAGATCAAATAAATTTATAATAGTCATTGGGAAGAAAAATTGGCTTTATGGCAAAACCGTGATTTTGTTCCAATCGCCATATTGAAATATAAGAAATAATTGAAATGTGGAAAAATAAAAGTATCAAATTTTCAATGGTTTGCAAATAAACTGTAAATCAGAGACTACTTTCGGCATTCTTTAAATCATCTCATCCAATTCTAAGCACTTTTCAGGAAATTCATGATTAATTTATCGAATATATTTGTTTTAATTTGATTTATAATGTTGTAAATTCGCATAATTTCCGAGGCGCATTAATTTTTGGCTCTTACCGTGCCAATATTCACCATAAAAATAATTGCGCATATAATTTGGAGCATAATACGCTGTAGAAAACACAATTTGTTTTGGATATTTTGCTATCAAACCAATTTCCTACAACACTAGACCTTTTTTTTTTTGACTGCTAAATGAATCAGAAAAGCAGAGAATCGAACAAAGCAGAACAACAAAAACCAACCTCGATTTCACAGTGAAGTTTGACAGCTACGGCCATTTAGCCACATTCTGGTTTTAATGGCAGCCAATAGGTTTTATGAAGGTTCTCAAGTGGTCATAACATCTATCACTAGAACATTTTCAAAATCTTTATGTTCTTATAAAGGTTTTATTAACTTATTTTCACAACCGTCTATAGAGTTGGCCATTTTGAACAAATTTCGGCTCTAAAGAAGCATAGAGGATGTGTTGGTAGACAAAACAGTTTTGAATGTAGTTTTATCAACAAAGCCGGAAGAGTGCTATACGGCTGGAATAAAACTAAGATTGTTACTTAGGGCCATAAAATAACATAGACACACACACTATAAAAAGAAAAAAAACAGAGGAGAAAACCAACCCCACCACCACCACAAAAAAAAAAAAGAACACCCCACCCCCCCGCCACGAAACAAACAAAAACAACATTTTTTGTGTATACCCCCCCCCCCCACCCACCCAAGAATTTTTCTCATACGATTTTGTTTCACAAATTTCTAATTAACTTACTTGAAATTAGCCAAGTAATAACATGTTATCGAGAGAAAGGAAATTTTATTTGAAGTTTTGTGATGAAACTTACAATTATATCAATAAATGTGCTGGTAATAGCGATGACCAAAATACTATCACGTGCTGTCATGACGAAAAAATCGATGAGATCTAGAAGAAAATCTTTGTCATCGTTATCTAGCCCGATGAGATTTTCAGACGTAATTTGGTAAACATCGTTGGTCATTTTCATTGAAAATTACATTTGCCAGCCCTGGTTAAAACAATTCTGGATAGATTTATTTGTCAGTAATTACTGTACAGTTTTTCCTACTGGAGGTGCTTGGAGTCATACATAGTCATTTTGTTAACAATCACCAATCGTGATCGATATTGGTGGGAGGGAGCATGATAAAAGAGTGAGAGAATATGGAGAAGGCGAGTAACGACTTATGCACTTGACGGCAATGCGACAGTTGTTCCTTTGTAATAAACGAACGCTTGACAACGGATGTGCAATTGCATAAGCGCAATATGATCAGGAGTACTAGAAGTCATCGAACCACTTTATGCACGCATTGCATTTGTGGCAAAAGTAGCTCGAAGGATTGGGAATAATATGTTTCTCACGATGCGGTGCTACTTGTATGATTAACTTGAGTTGGTTACTCCCTGGAAGGGAGAAGCCAACTCAAAAAATGTGAGTGTCAAGTGGAGCCAGATTCGAGCTGTCGCAAACTGTCAAGTGAAGCCGTGAGAATAAAATATCAGTGAATGGGAAGTATTGATATTAAATGTAATTTTTTTTTGCTTGAAAATAATTTGAAAAATGTTCGTGTTTTCATTCTGGAAAATATAGGAAATTTGCAACTCTGTTGAGTGCAGGCATATTTTATCATAAATTTGACCAATTTCTTATAATAACTAGCGACATTTATACTTGTTTTCAAGTTATCACCATACGAGAAGAAATTCTGCAAATGTTGCTAAGGATCTTGTTAAATTTACCGATTCCTTGATATCTTTTAAAAATAAACTTGATCATTCTAATCATGAAATAAATTTTAAATTATAAAGAGTTTATGGAAACTATCGTCAAAGCAACTACAATAAGGTCAATTCAAACGTAGTTTTTTGTTTGTTCTGGCCACTAATATATATTTAACTTGTTTTAAAAGTATTCTATGTAAAAAATAGCTTAACGTCAATGTTTGTTTTGAAATCATTCGCATTAAAAATATATGTGAATATTTTTGGATTAGACAACTCTGTAAATGAAAATGAATATGTTTATTTCAACCATACCCTACAATTTTCTGATAGGGGAGAGTAGTAAGGCAGTGAAAACAGCGAGACAGATGGATTTGTATATTCATAAATAAGAAAAAAAAAATTCTTGCCAAAACCTGATTTTCACACTATTGAAGTGGGTTTATAAACCTTTTCTTTATAGATACCCCCCTGAAAAACATCTTGTTTCGCCTTTGTACTGAAACTGCTTTGTTGTTACCTCATTGTAAATTTAACCAAGATCGTTCGTGATTTTAAAACTTACTTAAAACGCTATTCCAAAGGCTTAAACTGTCGAAAGACATTTTGTTTCACTAAAAAACTGATTGGGAAAAAAATATACATTAGTAGTAAATTGACCAAAATTTTCTTAAAATGGAGTGTTCTGAGCACTATCGAGAATAGTGAGACATCATCAAACTAGAATAACTCATCATAACTCGTACCAAAAGAAGAAACCCCACATGTGAAAGTTTAAGATTTGCGTGTACAATGTCCTATGTTTCAGTGTCGTGTACTAATACTCGACTGACTCTCACCAGGATTTAAATAAATTCGTTGAACAAAATTTGTTTCAGTGTTGACTACTCTTCCTTACAGAAATATAACTTTAACTTTTTAATTTAATATGAATGAAATCATATATTTCGTTGGGAATTCCATTTAATGCGGGAAATTGGAACGTATTCGATTGGGTACACATCTTACTGCTTGCTTACGTTTTCCGTGTAAGTATACGGCACGAATAGATTATTTGACACACATTAATGCAATATGTAATCAAACAAGTGCGAGCAAGACGGACTGACACGTGTGTCACTTTTTCAAGTGCGCGTTACGCAAGGAATGACAATAATTGTCATTTTTTGCGTAACGCGTACTTGAAAAAGTCAAACGATGCAATAGGTCCTAAGTAACATTGAGAGATTCTCTTCGTCTGCTTTTTCTATTATTAAAAGTTTGTCTGTTAAACGATTTGCTGATATTTTTGACGTATTGGATCCTTCATTACACTTCATATTACCGTACATACAGTGTGAAGAAAATATTAGAACATGTTTTCAAATAGCCGTAGGAATGCAACCTGAAAGTCGACTAAGAGAGTTTCCCAATGTTACTTAGGACCTAATGCATTGTTCAGCTTGAATTGTTTGAACATTTTATATATTTTGAATATGTTGTATTGCCTGAAGAGCTTGAATGAATTTCCCTGTCCTCTAGATCCAATGCACAGTAGTCCAGAATGCAAATTTGATGGAAAGATACTTTTTCAACCTAAGTTTGAAGTTTTGGAGCAAAGTTGTCTGCTACAAAGTTGCTTCTAATAATAAGGCACTTAATTTAATATTAATGAAAACTAGAACAGTCCTTGTTTTCGAAGAAATCGAAAATCTAACTTTTTTATGTGCAGAAATAAAGGCATGTATTCTACGTAAAAGTTGTAGATGTAAAAATCCTAAGCAACTTTCAGTTATTTTGCTCTAATTCTTTAATTTCAAATTTTTCAGCAACGCTGTGTTGCAATTGATTCTTGAATAATAAAATATACAACTTTTGATGAGCTGAAATCGTCACTGTCGTACGTAAAACAAAAGTTTTTGTTTTTTTGTAAAAAAAAATATGACTTTTTCAAAAGCTGATTTCTCTGATTGGGGCAGACCAAAAAAAAAAATCTTAACTGCATTTGGAAGGTCTTATTGCATATTTGCATATTATTTTTGAAATTTGGAGAAAGGTTATTTGTTTAAATGTAGTATAACACATTTGAAAAGGGCGTATTTTTATTAGAAAATCGTAATTTACTCACTAATGGTACAATATATCGACAAGATTTATAATTTAAAAGTAACATCTTTCTTAGTTCTAAAAATCATCTGAAAACTACTTTGTTGTTAAATTTTAAATCAAAAAGTTAGAGCAAAAACTGGTTTTTGTAGGAACATTCTAAGATATTTAGGGAAACTTGTTATAAATTGGTTTATTCAAAAGCTACAAAAAATTTGTTTCGGCAACGTTGCTTGAAATTAGCAAGATTACAATTCAACCAAAGAATGTATACCTTTACTTCAGCAACTTAAACAATAAGTTTAATACATCAACAAACATGAGAACTAACAAACAATACTTGATGTGTGTGCAATCTAAGTGTGTAGATTTCTTTACAGAAATCTGTAAAATTGTACCAAATTCTCAACAGCTGAACTGCTGAACTCTGTAAAATTTCACCGAAATCCGTTAAATCGGATTACCGAACGTTCAGCTGTTGAGAATTTGGTAAAATTTTACAGATTTCTGTAAAAATATCTAAGTATGTACTCAATTAGGCGCTTCGTAGTATCATCTATTCGATACTGAAGCACAACACTTCCTTCAGACGGTTTTATGCGAATACATCTTTTAATTATTCTGAAGTCTGATAGAGTTTCTTCCTCACTCACTGGTACCAATTTTGGTTCGAGCTGTTAATCAAAAGGAGCTTCTTCGTTCCCGACGACTTCTTGCTGTGCATTGAAATCCATGGAACGGCATGTTTTATCCTAAACTTCTTTCCGTGGTTATCGTAGCGGAAACAAGCTTCTTCAAAATGAACCTACAGAACGTAATTTCAAGCAGATTACAGCACTGTTATGATAATAAAATACCTGTAAAAAAAACTAATATTCTCAACATACGCGACTCGCGAGCTTGGTTTAATTTCGGTTGTCTCAGAATCCAGCCGACAAAATTCTATCTATTTGGGTCTGGTAATATTGGTAGCTGGAAAAACGCAAAAAAACTTAATCTCGGATAGTTCACGCTGTCTCGGCCACAGCATTAAACTTTACACTTCGTGTTGAACAACTTTGAAACGTCTGCGACCAGCTGCAAAACGAGCGAAACCGAACTAATTTGTGAACGAATATTTCCCGACAGCATGCAGTCATGTGACGATAACGCATAAACATCAGAGACACGCCAGACAAAAACTGCTTTTTTTTTCTTTATTAGGGTGACTTTAAACCTCTTGGGTTAGTTCGTCACCAACAAAAACTACTGATTATCACAACAGTTGATTGATTATGTTAGTGAGTTGAAAATTTTCAAGTCTAATATCGAGACTCATTCAATACATTGTATGTGTTGTATTTGTTTCTCCCTCCCAGGTCAATGACGTCTTTATAAGGCTGGCCCAGTAGCCACAACAATATAATTGAAATGAGCAAAATTCGCTCATAACACTAATACCACCGCACTCCTTGCGCACGCTACACAAGAGTTCGGAAAGTGCTACGTCATACTATTTATTTTGATTCGTTCGCTCCGTGATTGTTTATTGTGTGCGCTATAAAACTTAAGTTTTCAACCGATTCCAGTCTATCGATGATGGAAAATTGGCTCTGTATCGCTACTCGATTGTCAAGTTCCAGCGTTTGAAAGTTAAGGTGGCAAAAATTCAATTGCCTCAGTTAAATTCACTATAAATGACCCATGTTATTGGGAGGAAATGCTTCTGCTCAATAAATGGCATTTGTATCATGATAATTTCCACAATTCAGCATTTATAATAAACGCAGGGTGGCCACATAATCTTAATTTAAAAATTCCCGTATTTTTCCCGAATTTTTCCTGCAATTTTGCAAAATTTTCTCGACTGGGAAAATGAGTTAATATAAATTGGATTAATAGATATTTTTGAAGTTTCTAAGGAATTTGTTCAATCTGAAATTTGGACTTGTTTCATCTAGGCAAAATGATGGATAGCAGTCACAAATCGTGCTTCTTGAATATTGAGTAACCTGTTTTGGTCTCTCATTTTGCAAACGAGAACAAAAATCGCTCTATATAAGTCATTGATATTTCATGTTTCTAGAAGCACAAACATCGAAGAAAAATAGTAAAGCATTCGAGGTTTTCGAGAACAAAATGACGCGCGTCCGTTGCGGGCATATTGTATCAAAAACTTGGGGATTTCAACGTCGTTGACAGTTTGTAGACAATTCTCTGAGCTACCAAACTCTTTCCAGACACTTTTAATTTATTGAAAATCCTCGCTCCAACGTCGCTTTTTCGTGCGACAGGATGAGCACCTTTTAACAACATCAAATTTGGCAGCTCCTTCTTGGGCAAACCCGATTTCCTGATTAAGTACTAGCAGAAGATGCTCTAAGTCAATTCCATTTCAATTAACGATTTTGCTTTGACTGCCAGACGCTCGGGCTTAACAATTTTCTCCATAGCGGCTCTAACTAGTCCCGTCAAATCATCAAAAAGAAACGAAACTATTGGAGATTCGATCTGGAAACGACTCGACCATTGCTGCAGACGTGATGACAAAATTCAGCTTTGGTCCCAGTATCTTATCGTCTACCGCATCAACCACAACAGCGAACACTTTTGATCGGAATACCGACGAAAAGCTCCGTTTGAAATTTGGATGACTTTGCATCATTTACTTCTCAAACTGGGCAACATTTGTAGCGGTCTTCTAGCAAATTGTTCATTTTCCACCCAACGAACTTCGCAGAATTTCAGTGGAAAACTGATGAACCAGAAAGAAAAACACGATTTTACATCATACAGCTCTCCATAAGTCCTTCTTTGAATTTTTTGGAAAGCATTCGTTAATAGAAAATGTCTGATGCATTTGGTGTCTTGGTTATTGCTGGCACAATAGGTTTCTGTCCACTGCAGTGACAAAAATGTGTCTATTAACGTTTGCATTAAAAAAATTTACACAACTTGCCGAGTTTTAATGGGTTTACCTTCACCCGCACTGACGAAACTACCCATGCAGCATCAATCATAGTAACCCATGAGTCAGCAGACAAAATTTGACAGCTCTATCAGTTGAATCTAACCGTGAGGGCAAAAACAGTTAAGAAACTCCGTTCAGAAGTGTGCGCGTTCAAAGAACGGCACCCCGCCGCGTCGAAAAAAGACATAGTGTGGCACTTTGTGGACGCCGGATACGCCCGTTCCGGCATCTACAACATCTTGCCACTATTAGACAACAATCAGAGCATCGAAAGAAAGCCCAGTTCCGGACGGCCGACGACCCTGAGCAACAAGTAGTTCCAAAGAATGCTGAAGAGGAAGGCCGAGGGAAAAGTGGCTACATCGCTGCGTGCGCTTGGCCGGGAGATCGGTTTAACCGGCCAAACAGTGAAAAAGTACCTGATGAACATGAACATGCATGTCAGGTAGCGGAAGTCGCGTCCACTGGTTTCGGAGCTGCAGGCAATGACGCAGCGGCAGCGGATGAATAAGATGGTCAACTCGATGGTGATAGACGACGAGACCTATCTCACCCTGGATAGCAACGACTGGCAGGGCACTTCGTATTTTACTTCCCCCACGAAGCAAAGGAAGTGAGCTCCGAGGTGAAGTTCATTTCACACACCAAGTCCCCCAAGAAGGTGCTGCTGTGGCTGACAATCAGTGAGGAGGGGATGTCAATGCCGCTCTTCTTTCGCTCCGGACTGGCCGTGAACGGGAAAATTTATAGTGCGAAATGCCTACCGAAAGTTGCGTCGTTCATAAAGAAATACCATAATGGCGAAGACGCCACATAATCATACTAATGCAAAAATGGTACTTGGCATCGAAAGCTCTCAATTAATATCTGTGGTAGTGTATTTAGAATACTAAGTTGAAAGCAAGCAATAAGCTAATTGTGAAAGCAATAAGCTTGAAATGTTAGAAGAAGAAGAAGACCCAAGTCGGCGAACCCGCCCAAAGTCCCCCAGCTGCTTCCCACCGTAAATTTCTGGGCCAACCTGAAGCGTAAGATCTACTCCAACAATTTTGTCGCGAAAACTGAGGAGGAATTGATAAATAAAACGAAGAGAGAACTCAAAAACATGCCTACACGCTTGATTTCGTCCTCCATGGCGAATCTTCCGGTTAACTGCTGGAAGGCCGCTCGCAAGGGCGAAGCATTTTTTGGAAAGTAAGCTTAAATAATTAACTTCCATGGGAAATTTATCAAAAGCAATTATCTGTCTTACCTTTTTTTTATCGCCATCCGAAAAAGTCCATTTTTTAATGCAACCGTTATACAAATTGACTGAGACCTTATGGTATTATAAAAATTACAGCAAAGTTACCACCCCAAACTCGTGTAGCATAAAAAAAAGAAAAAATATTGTAATTAACTTGCAAAGTTAATCTCTGCACTAAAATTTGCTTCGAAGGCGATGCTTCAGTCAAAAGGATCACCTTAGGAGTTCCAGTAAAATAAAATAATGACTAAAGTAAGTCATATGCGAAACCTCACCTGTCACAGCCGTGTAGCCAGATCTTCTAAATGGTACGTTTTTAAACAGGCTGAACAAAGCCAGCAGAAAATGAGCCTCATGCCAATCTGTTTGTCTTAGCCCCTCCATGAAGGAATTGTGTACGACGTGCAAGCCGCAGCTAATGATGTTGAAGACGTCGCAGATCCCTGATTTCCCCGGGCAATTCTTTGAACGCCTTCCAGTTGACAGCTGGAGCAATAAGCTATCTTCTTCAGCAATGCTGGAATGGCAGAAAAACACTGTTTCATTCCGTTGATGGAATCGTTGGACCGAGTGGATGACAAAAACGCTACTCAAATAATTTGGAAAAGGTGTGAGTATGGTTCCTTACATATGACAAAAATTCCCGTTGGATTTTGGAATTCCCACATTTTTCCCGCATATTTCCCGATGATTTAGGATTCCCGCATTTTTCCCGCATTTCCGGATTTTCCCGAGTCTGTGGCCACCCTGTAAACGAACCGATTTTTTTTATCTGTACCTATGCACGCCCATATAGAGTTGCATAGTGTTACGTCATCACTCGTCGGCTCAGCAATGTTTACATTATTTTTGCTTCCAATACAAGCATGCAGTGCGTTGCTCCAGACCTTATGTCGATTGCTATGATCACAAACTCGAGTACTAGCAGGTTGTGAGACAGACGTTCACGACCCAACTTTTAGTTTGCCATTGATCTTTAGATCGGCAATGTGTATTTCTTAATTTTCTTTACACTCACGTAAATGTTAGACAACGCGACTGTGACGACAAACGTGATGCTTCGTTTAAAAACGAGCAAATGTAAGAGACAGCAAGCTTCACGTTACAATACCGTTGCACTATAGGCATGGTTAACAAAGAAGAGAGAAAAAATGAGCACACCCAAAGGAAGTTGTGGTGCCATACTTATCGTTGAATACTGTTGGACACTGATGGTTTTCTATACGATGTATTTGAAATCTTCAAAATGACAGTAATTAATTGGTAATCAAGCATGATTTATCGATCAAATCATTTGACCGATGGAAAGAGTTTATTTTCGTATCATTAAATGTGAAATTATCTGGAAAATGTAGTAGTTTTAGACCTATTTCCCACCAACTGATGAAAACAGTCACCCTTGATTAAGCCGTTCCCTATCCAGTGGAATAAAACTTAATGAAATCAAAAGAAAAAGGCAATTTTCAACCATTTGCTACCCGTTTTTGGAGACCCTGGTACGGAAAAACATATATTCAACGAATCAAGCATAAACAGATTCGTGTGAGAGCAAAATTTAATCGTTTTTAATGTACATGTCTGAATTACTTATACTGAAAACACGTTATTCAAATTTAAAACAAAAAAAATGTCGGTTTTTTTCAATCAAATGATACATGATTGAAGTAATTTTGTTCGGTAAACCAATGAAGTAGAAACCTAACCAAAATGTTGTACTTAATTCTCTGTTTGAAGATAGTTCGAATAAAAATATATGGTTACCATTTTTGTGTGTCTCATATTCTTCGAGTACAGTCTTTAGTTGGCAGTTGAGTGCCAGCAAAACGCTCGCTAAATAAGTGATGAGTTACTATTTTCCGCATGATTCTATAAAACCTTTTCGAAAAACCTTTTTATCCAAACAGACAATTTGCTATAAACCATTGACTAACGCCCGCTCTCTATCTTTCCATATTCCAGAAATAAATTCCACATCAAGCGACGATGATGCGTCTGCGGTGGAGGAGGACGTCCTGTACCAGCGGGGTGCCTCGTTCAGCGCCAAGTTGGACATGTCCGATTTGCACATATCGATGAAAACCTTTGACGATGACGACGACGACGGGGACGGCAGCATGAAACCGATAAATCTGAATGCCCTCGACGGCACTCTGTCACTGCGGAAAGCTAATCATAATTGGAAAACGAACAGCTCAAAATTGGCAACAACGAACACGTCCGGTAGTGGCCGCGGGCAAACCAATTCCGTTAATAGTAGCTATAATGGTGACCAAAAGAGACCAATCGGCGTAACGACGGGCATCAGTGCTAGAAGTAAAAATAATGCTATCGATAGTAGCAGTAGCAGTAGCTCCAGGACACTTCATATGGAAATCAACGGCGGCAGCTCATTACACATGCAGGATACCGATGAAAGCCATCCAGACGAAATAAAAGCTCTCGCGCTAACGGCGTTCGAGGATGATTTTGATGGCAGAGCGGAGGCAGTAGCTACGGCTTCGCCGCCTGCTGTGAGTGAGGAAGTGACGGAAACGTCAAATTCGTCTCCGGAATCGACACCCGCTGTGACGAGGTACGATATTTGCTGATACAATTCAATCAGCAATCCACTCTGCTTTGAAATATGCCAGAATTGCTTTTGTGACGTTTCTAATTCTTTGAAATTGCTACCCCTCAACAGGGAACCATGTACGTTGGATTGTGGCTACGAAGGAATTTGCAGTAGCGGTGAAAGCGGACAACAGCACCGATGCCTTTGCCCTTTGGGCAAGAGTGGACTCCGCTGTGAGGAAGGTAAGTTGGGATCTTTTTCCTGGTCGGAATTTTGTCTAGGGAATATTGGCAAGCCTGAATAATCTTCATGTGCCAGCATGTTACACCTCAATTGAATCACGCTGGTGGCTGTTTTTAGCATTAAGACCACGAGGATATGTTCTGGTTAGTTTTATTTTTGTTTATCAACTATGATTTTGAATTATGAACTCGGTTACTCATAGCCTTTCAAAAACAATCCGAATTCGACCTAGCGAATGATAAAACAAATTCATCGGTCCACAAATAACAAGCAAACACAGCATTGAGTGGATTATTTTCATGTCATCTCGGACTTTGATACAATATCCAGGATAGCAAAAAAACTAACAGTCATTCCGAAACACAAAATGACCACAGACCTAGACGCAACTCGACCGAAATCCCCGCACAATGGCGTCTCGGTGCCAAAATGTTGTGTCCAAAAATAAAGTGACAATCGTTGTCGCTTCGTCGTCGTCGTTGTCACCAGACCCTGAACTCCCCGGTCGGGGACGGTCAATCTCCCCTTTGGAGACTCACGGTAGCATCCAGCCGAACGATTCATAATCCTTCGGAAATTATGTTTTCCTCATACTGGTCTCCCGGGAAGAGGACGCCAACGTGGAATAAGTATCTTTTTTTTTATTATTCTAGTTTGACTTGGATGTCAGACTACGAAACCTACGCACCACATGCTCCAGCCACGACTGGTGTGGACGAAAAGTTTTCGGTTTTTTTTTTCCTAAAGCTTCACTAACGACGGTTCGACGTGACGGGTGTTGGTGCGTTCCGTCCAGGGAAATACTGTGTCCAGGAAAAGCCGCAGCCATGTAAAAGCCACAGCACAGACGGGAAAGTTTGCGACATCCACCGGGGGTTCACTGCTGTAGGTGTGTTAAATAGTTAACCGAGAAAGCTTTCGATGGCTCTTCCGGTTGGGATTCTGATGGACGGAGAAACCGCACGGTCGCATTTAAATTCAAATCAAGTTATCAAAACAGTGAATATTTTGCGGGTTGAACAAGTTTAGATTATGGCACCAGGCGCCAGTTTTTTTTTTTTGTATTTTTTTAGGCTATTGCTTTGACGATATAATAAAGATTTATGTTGGTCTAGTTATTTCAAACAAAAAATAACTTCAACCACCAACCAGAATAACTTTAGACGACAAATAGCGAAATATTGTAGTAAATTTACTCAACACTCCAATATTAAATGGTTGAGAAAAATATTAGCTTGTATTGTATTAAATCATATTGAAAAATTTCTCCATCAAGAATTCAGATGACTGATGGAGGTTGAAATACCTGGAACCCATGAAATAAACCAATCAAACATCCATCTCATCCATTGCCGAGAAGAGTACGCAATTCCATTATCATTCATCATACCTGTTCTAATGTTAGCACCCAACAAATAGAAAGTGTAATAAATTGATTTTTCAACACCACACAAGTGGATAGAAGAGTACAGTCGAACAGAAAGACTGAGGCAGCACACCAATGCAAGATTCGATAGATTGATTTCATTTTCGTGGAATTCCGAAAACCAACCTAAAGCTTGCTATGAGCATCATTGATATATGCACCTTTTCTATTTTCCCTGACTGGTTCGTTCCGGGACTTTTCCAACCACATCACATAAAGCCACTAGTAGAATCAACGGATACAACCAGAATAGATTCATCGTAATCCAAAACCCCTTCTTCTATCCGTGCTCTTCTATTTCGACCCAGGAAAAAAACATGTTATGTCGACAGTGTACCTAGTGGAAGGTTGAAAAAAGCTCACTACTTCATCGATTTTGCAATTAATTATATATAAAACGTCTGAATGACTGTTACCAGCAGAGCACACTCAGTCCACATTTCCTCTGATCGTAACGTAACGTCTTGTCGAAGTGCTATTTGGAACTGGCCGAGTCGATTCCATGTCGAGTGCCCAGTGTGGGATGAATAAATAAAAACTCCGCACCACGACACAGTCAGGCGGAGAGGCACTCACTTATTCACATGTTGGTGCTGATGGGTGTTTTGGGAAGTCATGCCAAACGGAGAGGTGGTGCGCAGTGGGGTGCTGTTGAGGCATAAAAACTTGTGAATGAAATAAAGAGACACGTTACACAACACGACTGCTTTGTGTGGCAGAGCTCAAGCCACTCACTGCGAAGAACTCGGTCGGAGTTGACTGAACACGAATGAATGGTTCGTTTGCCTGTGGTGTGCGGAGCGTTTGTTCCGTCATTCATTCTGAACAGTTGTTGATGGTGAACTGCGGCACCATTGCAATGTCAGGAATGTTTCACTATGTCTCTTACGGAGGGTGGAAAGTTCGCGCCCATCATAATACTGTGTATCCTGCGTGGGGGTAATGGCTGACTAGATTGGTCCAGGAAAATATTCAGTTCGTTTGTGGGCAAGCGTTTTATTTAAATTTTCAGGAAAAAAATATGATAGTTTGAAGGTAATGTGGTTTGATTTTGTTTATTTGTTAATTTTAAAGAATCATTTCTTTGTTTTTTTTTTCGTTTCAATATCCTCGTAATGATGATTCCGTGTCTATTTTAAATACGAAACACCTTGTTAACCATGTATATTTTTGTATTTAAGTTGTATAGCATTTATTAAAACCAAATCAATCCTGGATAGTGTGAGCTGTTAAGTGGAATACCTGTAACTAGAAAATGAGAAGAAAGATTAGTAATTTCCATTTAATTCCAACTACTTTTTTTGCTTATCTTGACAGATATGAGTATTTCGTCTACAATGTGCAGACTTCTTCTGTGTCGTGTACTAATACTCGACCATTTTTCTCGATCACCTTTTAGAATCGTGAGAACATTCACAGGCGTTAACCTGAACATATACCCATATTGAGTAATCCAAAGCATTCAAGTCCGGGTAGCTAGGAGGCCAAAATTCCATGTTTTCCTTCAGCCACGCTTCAGTCCTTTTTGAGGTATGACACGGTGCTCTGTCCTGTTGGAAAATGACGTGTTGGCGTGCTCCAAAGTTAGCTTTCATCCATGGCAGAACGTGGTCCTTCAAAATTTTCATGTAAACCTCGGTATTAACTTTTAATCCAGGTTTGATAAATACTGGAGGCATTTTCAAGCCATTGGATGCAACTGCCCCGAAAACCATGACTCCGGTCGGATGTTTCGTTGTAAACTTGAATTTCACGTTCTCTGGAACATCCTTAATCGTCTTCGGTGAAATAAACCTGTCTGTACGTCCCAACAAACATCGGTGTTGAATTAGAGCTTGTTCAAGCAAATTTGGAAAAGCTATTCAGCTGTTTCTTCTAGAATAGCTGAATAGCTTCTCCAAATTTGTTTGAACAAGCTCTAATTCAACACCGATGTTTGTTGGGGTGTTAGTTAGATATACGGGATCGATGGTGAACATTTTCTCATCGGAGAATACGATGATGGTATGCTTCTTTTTTAATGCTGACACCAAACCGTTTCGAGCGCTCCAGCCGTAGTTGATAGGATTTCGCCTCACTTTGTCTCTCACTGATGATGACTGATGACCTTCGGTGTGCGAGCGGACCGTGGACGGCTACTTCCCGGCTTTCGTGGACGTGGTCCATCAAGGGGTGAACGTTACCTTACCTTACCAATCAGACTAAGGCCGGCGTGGCCTCTGCTGTACACAGAAGTTGTTTCCATTGTAATCGGTCCATGGCTGTACCTCGCCGCCTCGCTCGCGGAGGGTCCGCAGGTCGTTGATCGATCCACCTTGCTCGTTGCGCGCCTCTTCTTCTTGTACCTGTTGGTTTGTTTTCAAGAACCATTTTCATAGGGCTGTCGTCCGACATTCTTATGACATGCCCAGCCCATCATAGTCGACCGATTTTTGCGATGTGGAGGTTCTCCCAGCATGGGAGGTTCTCCCAGCAACTCGTGCAATTCGTGGTTCATTCGCCTCCTCCATGTTCCGTCTTCCATCTGCACTCCACCGTAGATCGTACGCAGCACCTTCCGTTCAAAGACTCCAAGGGCGCGTTGGTCCTCCACTAGCAATGTCCATGTTTCGTGGCCGTAGAGAGCTACCGGTCTAATTAATGTCTTGTAGATGGTCAACTTTGTGGTTCGGCGAACTTTGTTAGATCTAAGCGTCCTTCGGAGTCCAAAGTAGGCACGATTGCCAGCCATAATGTGCCTTTGTATTTCTCTGCTGGTGTCGTTATCGGCAGTCACCAATGAGCCCAGATACACGAATTCGTCTACTACCTCGATTTCATCACCGTCAATCTGAACTCGTGCTAGTAGGCTAACATTGTCTTCTCGTGAGCCTCTTCCCTTCATGTATTTTGTTTTCAACGCATTAATCACAAGCCCAATCCTACCAGCTTCAGCCTTAAGTCTGATGTACGTTTCCGCCATCGTCTCAAAGTTACGTGCTACAATATCAACGTCGTCGGCGAAGCCAAATAGTTGGATAGACTTCCTGAAGATCGTGCCACTCGTGTCTATCCCAGTTCTGCGAATCACACCCTCCAGTGCAATGTTGAACAGCAAACATGACAATCCATCGCCTTGCCGTAACCCTCTCCAAGATTCAAAGGGACTCGAGAGCGTCCCTGAAACTCGGACGACACACATCACTCGATCCATTGTTGCTTTGATCAACCGCGTCAGTTTTTCCGGAAATCCATATTCGTGCATGATTTTCCATAGCTGGTCTCGATCGATTGTATCATACGCTGATTTGAAATGGATGAAAAGATGATGTGTGGGCACGTTGTATTAGCGACATTTCTGCAGCACTTGCCGAATCACGAAAATCTGGTGCGTAGTAGCGCGGGCACCCATGAATCCCGCTTGGTATTGCCTCACGAACTCCTGTGCAATTGGTGACATAACATTTGGGCGGCGGCATAACATTTGGGAGAGCAACTTGTAGGCAGCGCTCAGTAGCGTGATCGCACGATAATTGCAGCAATCCAGCTTGTTGCTCTTTTTATAGATGGGATAGACTATTCCTTCCATCCAATCCTCCGGTACACATTCCTCCTCCCAAATCTTGGTAATTACAAAGTGCAGCGCTCTGGCCAGTGCTTCACCACCGTATTTTAACAGCTCGCTTGGGAGTTGGTCAACACCAGCGGCTCTATTGTTTTTCAACCGACCAATTTCCTCCTCAACTTCCTGAAGGATTGGGGTCGGGGTCCTGTCATCTTCTGCGCGTGTTCCTAGATTTATTACCGTGCCACTTTCGTTCGCTCTAACATTACCCTTCAGGTGCTCGTCGAAGTACTGCTTCTACCTTTCAATCACCTCACACTCTCCTGTGAGAAGGTTGCCATCCAGGTCTCTGTACATATCAACTTGTGGTACGTAGCCTTTGCGCGAGATGTTCAACTTCTCATAGAATGTGCGTGTGTCGTTAGCACGGTACAGTGCTTCCATTTCTTCGCGGTCTCGATCTTCTCTCTGGCGCTTTTTCCTTCGAAAAAAACAATTTTGTCTGTTCCGTGCCTGTCTATACCGTTCCACATTCGCTCTCGCCCGTGCTGCATTCTTCTCCTTTACTAACTGCTTGCATTCGCCATCAAACCAGTCATTTTTTCGATTCGGTGCAGAAGTACCTAGTGTCACTAATGCAGTGCTACCAATGGGGGTTCGAATATTTCTCCAGCCATCCTCAAGAGTAGCAGAGGAGTGAACGTTCGATACGGTAAACGCTAGCCAGGTGGCATCCCACAATCGTTGCAATTTGTTTTACGGGCTTTTGGGCGAGCAGCAAACTAGTCTCAACCTCCTTTGCGTACATTTTTCTCAACTTTGTTACTCGCGAACCACTGTTTTGTTCACATCGTCTCAGAGTATACAGTCAGATGATTTCACACACGCATTAAAACAGTAAAAATAATGTTTAAAGCTACCCAAAAATAAGTATTGAAAATTTTCGCATTTTTTTATGGGACATACTGTACATCATAACAAAAATACTCGGTTGATTAAGAACGGTATATTGCTCTAGCCTATGTTACTTTCAGCAAAATATTGTTTATTACAGTCAACAGGTAAAATATTTGCCCCAATGACCGGCATCTTAAAACTAAAATCACAAAACTACAAAATTAAACAAACTGACAAAAACATGTCTAAAACTACGCTTATTTGTTTCTCTTTGTACATTAAAATCAAATACAAAGTAACAACTATTAAAAAGACGACTCATGCTGCGCATTGGCTCATGAAGACCATAATATTTGGTTTTAAAGATCGGCGCCAGTAAAGAAACAAAATTTCGAAATAAGCGTACGAGAAAATTCAGGTTAGACACGCTAGTGAATTTATTTCTCAATGGGAGTGGTGCCTTACTCCAGCTGGGAGTGAAACCGGATGCAAAACAAGATCTACATGAAGAGCAATACAGCGCTCCCTTGACAGATCAAGAAAATTTCCCAGGCTACTGCCATCTGATAGGTTACTTCCATCGTTAAGACGACGATTGACCGGATGTAGAATTCAGGGTTATGATGTCAAGTGTACATTTAATTGAGAAACCAATTGCACCGATAGTATTTTATCTGATGAGACCAAACATGGTGGTGTCTATCTGGAACTTAAAGATAATTGTCGGAAAGCAATTTTTGCACATTCTAGAAAAGATGCTCAAAACATTTAAGTGTCTGAGATGTACAATTCGGGTGGGCTCTATCCATGCACATCCTGTTGATAAGATTCAATCTGTTACCACTTAATAAATAGCTTGATTGTTCGTTTTGGTCAGGTTCTCTGCATTTTCGAATGCTGTCTTGCTCAATGATGTATTATAATGCAGTATGTAAAATATGTTCAGCTTTCAATGCTAGGGCAAGAATTTGAGACCAAGTCTCTATCTTCAGAGGAAAAACATATTTTCGGACATTCTTCTCTTTTCAGAGATTGAGAGATGGCGCAATAATCATAAGCCATATGAGACAAAGTTTGAAGAGTGATGGAGCATCATTCAACTTTCTTAGACTAGATGCTCTTAACGACCGGCTTTAAATAATTTTTTGTTCATATTTCCCTTTTCCTTCAATATCTACTGAAGGCTACGTGAGTTTCCCGTGTCTTCTTAAATCCTCCCTCCCGAAACGGTTGCATGGACGTAGACAGGTGAGCGATCAAGGAGCGTCTTCGTGGATATTATCACGTGAATAAGCGAACTAGTTCCGTTTCATGGTGAAATGCAATTTATTCAACGAATTAGTCCTCGTCATGGCTCCATCAACTTTGTGTGCAAACGTCAATGCTAATGCTAATCTATTAAAAACTAACAAAATGAAGTATACTCTGAACACAAAGATAAATTAGAATTGAACGCATCGATAACCAAAAAGAACCCTGCTGCCAACCCAACCATTTTATCCAACATTCCAGTGATATCTCGTGGTAATGCAGAAGATTTCTTGGTTTCCAACAAAGCAAGTAACAAAATCGAACTCTTTCCTTATTTGGCCAGCATTCGAGCCAGTGTGGCCTTAATTTAGGATCACCATTTTACACATTGAGGATGTTTGTTAGTCCCCAGCATCATTTGTTAGTTCTCAGTGTAAACTAATCTAGAAAAACCGAGTAGAAACCACGGGCGTTCAATCATGGTCATGCTCATGCCGCTGCACATTGCAAACCACTACTTTTTTTGATAAAATTTGCAAAGTTTGCATTCACAGAGAATAAATTCAAGAGAGGTTAAAAAAAAACATCAATGTTACCGCATTTTATGGTACTGTGTAACCTAAATTTAAATTTCTTTTAAGATCGTATAGGTTTGAGCCGAAGGGTATCAGATTATTATGAAATTTTGACCATGAGTAGAGTTTGTGGATTAGCGACCTTAACATAATAATTAAAAAAAATCAGATAAACTCTAAAAATATCGTTTTCTTGTTTACTCGTACGTTTCTTAAATTTTTGCTTATCTTGTTCTCCTAATGTGCCGCACAGTACATATTTAGCCACATTGGCTTGTTTTGTTAATTTTAGAAGACTATTGGGAAATTTAAAACTGCCATCACATATTCTTTGGAAGAATCAACATGCAAATTTTTATGCAGACCAATTCTCATGAAAACGATGGGCGTTTCATCAATAAGAACAAATCATCGAGTGTTTGAGAGACTTCAGAAGTATCGCAGAAAGACGATTCTTGAGTCTAGCAAAACAATTTGCTTCTAATAGAATACGCCACATGGGCCACATGATGGTAATACGTTAAGAGAAACTGTCTGGATTGGTATGTTTTTTTATTGCCAGACCGTTATTTTGAAACCAGACAGTACAACTACTAAAATGCACGTTGCGTTTGATGATTCGTGTAAAACTACATCGGATTCTTCACTCAACGATGGGCTAATGGTCGGGCTCGTAGTCCAAGACGAATTCATCTCAATTCATGTTTGATTCCATCTGCATCGAATAGGCAGCTATAGCTAAAATGTCTCGGATCATTAGAACGAGATTAGAAGCTACAGATGATTTGTGGAGGAAGAAGCTCGAAGAAGCTCTTCAGATTTTCCAACTACTGACCGTTGCGAAGAGCACTGTATTGGCTTTATTTATCGCCACGAGTTTTTTGCTAAAATTGGCAGATGATGGCGAAAATACACATGCGATCGTGGCAAAGGTAATTCAGAAAGATATTTACGGCGTCGACAAAACTTTGGAGAGGTCAGTCTGACCAAATCTTGAAATGGATTCACCTTCTCTGGTCATACTTTTTTGGTGGATGAGTTCGATTCCCGGTCTGGTCTAGGAATTTTTCGTTAAGGAAAATTTCCTGACTCCTTGGGCATAGGGTATGATTGTACTTGCCACACAATCATACTAATGCAAAAATGGTACTTGGCATCGAAAGCTCTTAGTTAATAACTGTGAAAAAAATAAAACAGTTTGGAGAAAACAATCAACCACTGAAGAAATAAATGCGAATATGTTTATATCGGAAAAACAAATAAATAAATATCCAGTTGAAAAATTCAAATATATATTATTTTTAAACTGGACAAAACACTCATAAAACAACGGGAAATATTTGTTGATTTATTTTTCCAAAAATATCATAGAATTCTTGATGCACTTCGGCATTCAAGTCATTAAAGGTTTGCCTGTGAAATCTAAGTAGGGGAAGGTGCTCTAATGTGAGTCAATGGATCTAGGATTCGGCCTATGCTTGAAATTCGAAGTAAATATTAATTCACTATTTTTACCATGAAAATCAAATATATACAGAAGTAATGTCTCACTATTAATATGTAGAAAAACGTTAGGCCAAATTCCAGATCCATAGACCCACATTAGAGCACTTTCCCCTAGTTTTTTAGATTTATGTCCACAAAAATTTGAAGTGGTGATGCTAATCGGCCATGACGGAATGACAGTTCTGTATTAGCGACCTTAATATTGAATACGTTTGAAAAACATAAGCAAGATGTACCTTTTTCTTCATTGGAATTTAAGCTTATTGTTTATATCAATAAAACTATTGTCCGTTCGTAAGTGTTTGAAATGAACTTCAACAGGCTTTTGATGCCAGTACCGTTTTAAAATTAACGCCTGTCCACGTTAAATTTCGGAATTAAAATAATAGCAGCAAAAATACACTTACAGCAGCAAAAATACATTTACACATAATTCAACAAAATCGATTGTTTATTTCACAATAATAGAGTTGTTTCTACATAAGAAACAGTTGATTAAGATGTTAATCCTTCTTTCTGTAAAATTCTTGAACTTTCTGTGGTACACCCGCCGTCAGGTTCCGCACGGTCCGTTCCGTCCTCAGAAACGCCCGCCATGACGATTTCCCATCTTCTCTTGAAATCATCGGTACCATTTGCTTTCTTCTTAGTTTCGAAGAATTTCCGCTTAACTAGAGCCCAGTACTTCTCTATTGTGCGAAGTTCTGGACAATTTGGTGGATTGGTTGTGTTTGGCACGTATTTGACCTCTTGTATCTTATACCATTCCAGGACGGATTTCACATAGTGACAAGAGGCTAAATCAATTGCATTTGAATGGCAATGAATTGCAATAATAAGATCATAATTTTAAATGAGGTGTAAGCAGTTGCAAGCAAAATCCATTATGAAAATTTATTACTCTTCAACAAATGAAAATTCCGTAACAATATTTAGAAAAAAATTGCAATTAATTGCACTATACAGGTATCCCAAACACATTTGTTTGGAACGTTTGGAATTTTTTCTACGAACATGCTAAGAAAACTTCGCTCAGTAACAGTTATGTCTTCAGCAGTTGAAATTTAAATGGATGGTTTCTTTTGTGATCTAGCTCAAAATTATTGAGAATAAAATTGCAAATACCTGAGTCAACTAAATTATGAAAAAAAAACTAGGTTTTATTATTTCATTTCGTTCTAACATCTGGAGGAAATCATCACTTCTCAGTGCTCTTAATTTTCCTTTTTAGTAAAAATAAACATGATATTTTCCAAATTTTTCGAATTTCTTGTTTCCATAGATTGAACGGTTTGTTTGAAAACGAATGGAAAATGATCTAATGCTAATGCCAGACAAGCATCCTGTTTTCAGTTTGTAATATAGACCCAATGAAGATAAGTTTTACCAATTATTTCATTCTGTAGAATGAGTTAGCAAAATTGGTCATGATCTCCAGTATAGATATCTACAACGTCAAGGTGTTTGAATAGAATATTTTTTTAGAAGCACTTTATGTGTAAATAATCAATTCATAATTATTTTAGACAGCAGCGTATTTGGTTTGTTCGTTTTCGTCGAATGCTAAAATTATGCAATACAAAATGAGGTTTAAAAGTTGACTCATTCTTCAACAGTTCGAACCTAAGATGAGCCTGTAATGATTTAATATTCTTTTAAATGTTCTCAAACTTTAACAAAATGCATTCTTTCTTTGGATTTCATTTAGCTTCATTCCTGAAAATTTATTCTAAAATGTTTATATTTTTCAACATAGCACACAATATTGGCCCATAGATCTGAAAGCGTTTGAAAAACTCTCTTATTGCAATCCAACTTCGAGTGCACTTTACTTCTCTCCTTTATGATGATTTATTTTCACTTATTTAAAGACACTTTTTAACACCTTTATGAGCGTATTAGTAGGGCTATTGCGATTTAAAAACTACATGATGACTTATTTTTGGCTGAGAACAATGTCCATGTTAAAAAAAATCACCCATGTAGTTTGTCCAAAAAAAAGAGAAACGCCTATTTTGTTTGACGTTTGCCAAAACAAAAAGTTTAAAACAACCCCAGTGCATTCGGATGAACTTCCAGTGCTTCACGATTCTGAGGGTACAATTTTGACAGTATATCCCTAAAATGAATTGTTCTTTTTGTCGTATTTTCGCTTCGACTTTTCGATCCTTTTAACATTATGTATTGCTACCCTTTTGGCATCCGAAGTTTTGTTCCAGAGCCTGAACTAGCATGTCAATGCAGGTGTATTTACAAATCAAAACCATACTGAAGATAGGCGGATTTATTTCCTGGTTAGAAGAACTGTCAACCTACATGAGAATACCATAAAAGTTGCATAGAACGGCTGCGTCACGAATTGTGCCAAATTTGAAAAATCGTTATAAAATATCTCTAATATCCACGTGAACCAGTCTATTCGCTAGTCGCTGCATTCTAAATGATGACGACGCGTCATTGTTTCCCATGGTTGAGTGTTGATGACATCGTAAAAAAATGGTGGCACCTTAAAATCAACCGGTGCACCCACTAAGCAATGTTCTGCATATTGCAGGGGAAGTGAGGTACTTTTAGAGAAGATAAAAAGTTTTGAGGAACTGTTAGAGGGTTTTATTGAGCTGTAAAATGATGAGTAATAGTTTAGGAGAGAAGTCTGCCATTGTGGGAGGAAAATTCATGAGCTTTATGGCTGCAATTTGAGGGAAAGAACCATGTTTTACAGAAAGTAAAATTCTTGAAATGATTTTTTTAATAGCCTCACTGTCGCGAGCATTTGCAATACGTTTTAATTAAGTTTATTTTTTTTTAAAAAAGGACGTGCTTAATGAAGAACTTTAAAGATCACCTAAATAGTTTGTTATATTTTTATTTCATATTGAACTTGAATTTGAAAATTTTCCTAATGGAATTGTTGCAAAGTTAAAATAAATAAACTAGAACGGTTTTCCAAAGCTTATAACATTATTTTTCTGCCGTTTTATGTGCTTAACATATGCCTCATCATTTTGTGCCTGACATTGTTTTCTCGTGAGTTTCTTCTTCTTATGTTTTTTGTCTTTAACAAATAAATGGCAAACCCTATTCCAGTAGCTTCAGCATTAAGCCTAATGTACGTTTTCGCCATCGTATCAAAGTTACGTGTTATGATATAAACTCCGTTAGCCAAAAGTTGAACGGACTTCCTGACGATCGTCCACTATGTCAATCCCCGCTCGAACGCACCCTCCATGAACGTTAAATAGCAAACACGACAATCCGTCACCTTTTTGTAACCTTCTCCGCGATTCTAAGGGACTAAAGAGAATCCCTGAGACTCGAACGACACATATCACTCGAACTATCGTTGCATTAACCAACCACGTCAGTTCTTCTGGAAAATACATATCTATGTTTAATCTGCCATTTCCTGGTTTTGATCGATTGTGTCGTAAGCTGATTTGATGTTAGCGACATTTCTGCAGCACTTGCGAGTCGCAAAAATCTGATCGATGAGCATGAGCATGAGCATGATGGACCGCCCGAGGTTGCTACTCCGTTATTGACAGATCAGCTGTAATTACACACAAAACCAACAGATGATGCTTGGGACTAGCATACATGCTCAATGTGTAAAAACTGATGATTCCAAACTAAGGCCGGCCCCGCCCGAATGCAGGTCAAATAAGAAAAGCGTAGGAATATGTTGACGTGATACTCGCTTTATTGGAAGCCGAGAATACCTCTGCACTTCCACAAGGCATCACTGGGATATTGGATACCAAGGATGGGTGGCAGAAGGGTTTGTTTTGGTAAACGATAAGCTGTTTAGTGAAACATTAAGATATTAGTACCGATTTCCGATTTGAACCGATTTATACCCACAGTAAGGATGCTATTGGGGTCACTCACAAAGTGTGATGGTGGTTTTTCATTAGGAAAACAAGGTAATTAGTACAAACGCTTGAAATTTTGGATCGATTTATACCAACAGTGGTTTTTTGTTCCAAGATAGGGAAGGCGACCATTGGCCACCACACCCACCATTGGCTCACCACACCCGACGAAACACCATATCTACCTGGAAAGCAGCTTTGTTGTTATCTTTTTTCTGTGATAACTGGATCACCCACGCCACCGAACAATATATAACCGAAACAATGGATAACGCAATAAGCCCGATAATAAAATAGTGCGCATTAAAGCATCGACACAACCGTTCACATCTGATGCTCGAAGCAGACTCTTTGTTTCTCGTAAGCTTGCAAATTGTACAACTACATTCTACAAAGTTTTTTACTAGTGGAACTAATATTTGCAACAAGCAAGTTGAACGACCTAAAGAGCAATCTGTATCATATATTCGTAGATTCGATTGGTCACCTTCTCCCCACCTGCGAGTTTCAAACATCTGGGCAATCGCAAAAAAACCGTAAAAGCACAGATACCTACGAATTGCGCTTGAAGCTGCTTGAAATTGGTAGCAGACGGTGGCATAGGATTTAGGAGAGCAACTCGTAGGTGGCGCTTAGTAGCACGAAAGCACGATAGTTGTAGTAGTCCAGCTCCTCCCCCTTTTTTTTTCGATGGGACTCACGAAATCTTCCATCCTTCCACTGGTAAATACTATTTCTCCAAAATCTTGGTAATTACTCAATAAAGCGCCAATGCTTCACCACTGCAGTGCACTGTATTTTAAAAGCTCGCTTTAGCGTTGGTCAACAGTAGACCGGGGGAGGGGGGAGGTCTGTATTGTCAATTTAAAGTCAGCTTTGCCATACATCCATAAGTCAGATTTACGTTAGTCAATTCGATCTAACCAGGCTCGTCATCTAGTTGTGAGTGCACACAAAAGCAAAAAAAAAAAATCAGACATCTTCATAAAAAAAATGACGGATTTAATCTCAAAACCTGAAGGAAACCAAACCATACACTAATGTAAATGAAAACTGCTAAACCACACCACTTTCTTCAATTGTTATACGCTTCTTCTGTATGCCTACAGCGTGATTGTGAAATGATCATCGCATTTTCTGCTCACGCCACCATTTACCATTCATTAGTTTCAGGTGTCAGTGCAGTTCGCTTTCACGTCAGTTGGTAAATTAAACCCAGTCAATGTCGAAAGCTCGATTTCCGTTTCCGGCGTACTTGTTCCGGACAGTCACATATGCTGTCATGGGTTAACTACAGCACAAACATGTAGTCCGTTTGTTCGGAGCTGTGGCTCAAAATGGGGGAGTGGGCTCAGAGAAGCTCTTTTTTGCTACATTCAGTTGGCGATGGTAATCACCACAACATCATCATCGTCATCGCTGATTGTAATCAGTCGGTTCTATGGAAAGTCCCGAGAAAAAAAAACGTCTATCAGGCAATTTACACCACACGTGTGAATGATGCTTTTTCCGTCGTGTCATACCAGCACACGTGCATACAAAGTGTAGCTGCGGAAAATAAACTACGCACGTTTGCAAACCATGGAAAGTCTCTTCCGGTTCTGTTCCAATGATTTGACTGGAAATTTGATACTGAACCACGCTCGGCGGCGATCACGTTTTTGAAAACGTGGCGAAAAAATCCACTCGCTTTTGAAAATTATTTTGCAAACCATTCTTGATTGAATCAACGTTAGTGGTTTGCAATGGAGGACACCGAATGACTACAAATCGACAGATCCACCGACCGTTGTTATCTAACACATGCAAAACGGCACCTAATCCTTACTTAGTCCAACAAATTGATCACGCAGCCATTACACCTTTTGCAATTGGTCCATGGTTTATTCAGTCCGGGTAGTAGCAGATTCGTGAGCGTCAGCACTGCGGTCAGAGTCGTAACGAGGTGAGCTGGGGGAGAGAAGAATCAGTAGTAATGTGGAATGTGGTGGATATTTAAAATGTCTTTGAATCATTTGACTGATTGACATAAAACAGGTGGATACCTCCGGTCACGCTACGCCCCTGGTTGTTATGATATAGTTTTTATATATAGTTATAATATAGTTATATTATAGTCGATTTCAGTGCTGTGCATTTGACACACCATCACATCTAGCAGGATAATCGTAATGATGATGACGTTTTTGGCAAATGAAGCGAGTGAGTGGTTTGTTTAAAAAATATAGCGGATGAGAAATGAATTGTTAAATGCTCAATTCAATTCGAGGGATTGGAATATGAAATTATATTAAAATAGAGAAACCTTCAGTCTGTCCAGTAAGGCCAACGCCTGACCGATTCTAAAACGAAGTTTTGATTGGCAGATCCAAGCTTCATTTCAACTTTTCTTCAAGTCTAATTAATTTCTACACGAAAAAAGCTAATTCGATTTAAACATGTAAACGTCCAGAAACACGCCTTCTGATAGCCACACAACAACAACAACAACAACAACAACCACAACAAGTCCGAAGGGTCCACGAAACTCTCCTGGCGACGAAGACATTCTTAACTTCTACGCCATCTGACACAATATCCGTTTACCACGAGGAGGATGTTGAAATTTGTTTTTCGCAAACAGTGGAGCTCAACTGGAGGCCTACATTTTTTTTTTCTCCCGTGGCTCCTTGTCTTGCTCCATAGGAGGTAAAATGATCGAAACGCGATTCACTTCTTTTGTTCTCCGTTCACTCTCCCGGTGAGTTTTAATTTCCACCAATTTATATTGCACCGCTATCTGAAGATGGCTACAGCACCCGAAAAACAGCAGTTAGGTACACAAAAAATCACTCTCCCAATCCGTAGATGCGCAGGGGGTTGCTTTGATGGTAAGGGGGAGAATATTCACGGTACAACTTCGAATGAAATTAATATCCGAGTTTCCTGAAAGCTGTCAGTTAGGGGTTGCCTGCGAAACAGAACAGGAAGAGATTCGGAAGATTCAAAGCAGTTTTATTCGTTTCGCCTTTTCCATCTTAGTGGTTCGACGACGCAATGATGGTAAGGTTTTCGTCACGCTGTTATAAATTACGGTTGTACCACTCCGATGCTTATGAATAGAAGGATCGACCAAAGTATTTCCTATAATTGAAATTTACGACAGAATGAGATTCGTTAATGGAAATTTTCAACCACCAAATCCAAGTTTTTGTTAGACAAGGCATTCTTTGTGTAGGGTTGTTGATCTAATTTTCATCGTACTAAGAGCAACCCGCAATAAGTCCCTTCACGGTGTATTTATGGAACACGTTTACTTTGAAAAAATCGGCATCGGCAAAACACCCACCTTTTGAAAGTAAAGCTTGCTTCAGATAAAATTGAAACAAAAACAATTGCCTGTATTTCAGTTATTTATTATTGAATTCAAGATCTTTTTTTATACAAATGTAGCGTTTGCTTCATACTTTTAAGAAAAAATACGGATAAAATTATTCGTCACGGTTTCGTAGGAATTCTCGAATTTTTCCTGTTACACAGCTCATTAGGCGGCGCACACCTTCTTCGTCCATCGTTTTAGCTATCTTATTCCACCAGGTCTTCATCTGATTGATGTCTTTGACAACCTTTCCCTTTGCCTTGAGTCTCCTCTTCATGATTGCCCAGTATTTCTCAATAGGGCGGAACTGGGGACAGTTGGGTGGGTTAAGGTTTTTCGGAACAACCTGGACCCCTTTCTCTGCATACCATTCTTGAACGACTTTGCTGTAATGACAGCTTGCTAAATCTGGCCAAAACATTACGGGATGGTCGTGGGATCGAATAAACGGCCAAATTCATTTTTGGAGACACTCTTTTTGGTATAGTTCCGACGTCATTGTCTTATTTGTAACGAAAACTTTCGTTTTTTTGCCACAGCTGCAAATGCCCTGCCAAATCATCGGCAAAAACAAATTTAAATTTGGCTGGAACATCCCCCCGAGCCGTTGCCAAGTAACATTTTTGACCTGGGATTGGCCCGAAGTCAGCCTTGACATAGGTTTCATCGTCCATCAGAAGACACCCGTCGAACTTGGTCAGCACCTGGTCGTATAGCTTCCGAGCACGGATTTTGGCCACACTATACTGTTTTATGGTCCGATTTGGCTGTTTGCTAGCTCGATACGACTTGATTCCTTCCCGGAGTCGAGTTCTCCTCACGGTACTATGGGCAGCACCGAATTTTCTGGCCAAATCACGGTCCGACAGATTGAGATTCCTCTTAATCGTCTTCAAAATCTTACCACGCAGTTTCCGGTCGACAGTTCCACTCCGAAGATTGGCTTGAGGCTTCCGAATCGTCGTCAATGTTTCCTTATACCGTTTGATAACGCGCCATACGGTATTTCTGGGCAATTTCAGCTGTTTAGCTAACCTAGATGCAGACCACAATGGATTTTCCAAATAACTGTGCACAATTTTTTCCCTTCTTTCGGCTTTTATGTTGATTGTTTACAAAGTACAGTCGATTTGCGGAATGTCAAAAATACATACGTGAAGCTGACAAAATTCCCGACACGTGGGCACCAAGAACTTCCAAATCCGTCCACCAGGAGCGCCACAATATGAGCAAAAGTTTGTTCCAATTCTAAATGAAGCAAGCCTTATAGGTTTTCCCCTTTGATATGAGCATAAAACGTAGATTGAACATCGGGAGGGTTAGAACATTTTTTTAAAAGATTTGTGAGACTTTTGTTTATTTTAATTTACTGAATAAACAAATAATAAACTACTATTATCGGTTTCTTATTCATGATTTATTTTTATTTATTCTTGTAAATATAATCAACGCCAGCAAGACTACAATTATGATTTGATTTTATTCAATTCACAAAAGAAATTTTTGTGTTTCAAATACAAACAATAGAACTTATTAAAAACAAATTGATAACGAAGAAAACAATAAACATAATATACACCCATACCGATTAACGATTCATCAAAAATTACAATACAAATTATTTAAATGAGAAAATGGTCCTTGTTGCATAGCTACAAATACGAACTATGATATAGAACTACAGCTCTGAGCAATTGCGTACTATACTTATCGGATGTTTCTAGGACTTTGACATTGGCCCAAGTAAAGATTGGACTCGGAAAAAATGCGACACTTCGTTTTGGGTGTAACTTTTAATCGTGAGGGTAAAAATTAATGAAATTTTGGATAATACTAGTTTAGAGTGTTGTGTTTATGTGTGCAAAAATTAATTGCGATTTGTTTAGTAGTTTTCAAAATGCATTCGAAATAAGAAGAGTTACGCCAGCAAATCTTGGGCGCGGTGATCGATAATCCTGGTCAGTCGCACAGATGGATCGGCAAAAGGCTTCTAATCCACCATTCCACCGTGTCCCGCGTTGTCAAGAGGTTCCAGGAGACAAATACCACCGAGCGGCGCGCTGGAAGCGGCCGAAAACCGAAACGGAATACCCAGGCGCGGAGGATAAGGCAGTACTTTAAGAATAACCCGAACCTTTCCACCCGAGACGTGACCAAAAAGGTCAATTCGTCGAAGTGGTTCATCCAGCAGACCATGAAGCGGGCTGGGCTACGTGTTTTTAAGGTCAGGTGGCCAAATTGCGTGCGCGGTAGCTGTACCGTGAGTGGCT
Organism: Aedes koreicus; assembly: GCA_024533555.2. NCBI lineage: Eukaryota > Metazoa > Arthropoda > Insecta > Diptera > Culicidae > Aedes > Aedes koreicus. The sequence continues at coordinate 64,804 of JAHHFK020000752.1, read as the reverse complement.
GGTCAAGCCAGGCTGTTTTGTCATGGACGACGAGACATATATCAAGGCGGACACCAAACAAATCCCCGGCCACGAGTTTTTTGTCGGTACGTCCCGCATGGAGGTTCCGGAAAAGTTCCGGAAGAGAAAGATGGACAAATTCGCGAAGAAGTACCTGTTGTGGCAGGCGATCTGCGAGCGCGGACGGTACAGCAAGCCGTTCGTTACAACCGGCACCATAAACGGGCAGATTTATCGAGAGGAATGCTTGCAGAAGCGCTTGCTGCCATTCCTCCGCTCTCACCGTGGTCCCACGCTGTTCTGGCCGGATCCCGCTTCGAGCCATTACGCAAAGCCTGTAATGGATTGGTACGAAGCGAAGGGCGTTAATGTGGTCCCGAAGGAGGCAAACCCGCCAAATACACCAGAACTTCGTCCGATCGAAAAGTTCTGGGCGATAATGAAGAAGAAGTTGAAGAAAAGCGGAAAAACATTCAAAACCGATGAAGCTTTGAAGAAAAACTGGGAGAAGCCTCGCCCAAGATCTCATGAGCAGTGTTAAGAGAAATGTACGAGCATTCAGCTTGGGGGAGGAAACTCAATAAATAACATAGTTAATATAAAGTTATATAATCTCTGAAAATTTGAGAAGTATCCGATTTAAAATGAATTTTTGGTGATCATGTTTGTGTGTCTAATTTTTTCCGAGTCCAGTCTTTATTTGCAAAATCAAAATGCACTGTTTCACTGGCTTATTTGCCAAACCTTCCCAATGTAGAGCTTGATTTCTTGCAAAACTCGGGTACATGGAACCTCAAAATATGGAATTTAGATTAATTGGGTAGTTTAGCTTCTACCCAACTTTTAGCAAACTCGTTGATTTTGATAGGGTATTCTGGAAGCAATTCTTCCTGGAAGCACGCTTCAAATACGTCTTGAAACCGATCAAGAACCTGAAATATTAAATTGTGTAGTGGTGATGATAAAAAAAAAAACTGTAAAATTACTAAGAACAGTAGCTTAGTAAGCCAATCGATCCTTCTGCTGGTATCAAGGATTTATTCTTCAGTAACTTGTGACAGTCTCTGCTAATGAACCCGTGGTTGCTATGTCTTCGGCAGTTACTCACATTAACCCACCATTGAGAGATTACTTCATCTTCTGCCTGGATTAGTTTGAATAGTGCATAAGCCAGACCAAGAGTAATGTGGAGAGCAAGCGGGAGACATAACATTACTGTTTTGGTATCTGAAGAACCACATAAAAAAGGCTCATTCACGCAGTTTTAGAACCGTGTTGCTCTTTTCTCATCTGCGTCATCTTCCTTCCATTAATTAAACAAATCGTTCAACCACCCTAAGGTCCGAGCTTCATGAGCCTCCGTTTGAAGATTCGATTTTGGAGAAATACAGTAGGGACAGGGAAAACTAGATCTATGCCCCATAATTCCCAGCAGAATATTAATAATTTTCAAGACCCCTCCAATAATCACCTCAATCTTTTGGAGTTAAAAGATATTATACCAAACTTGCGCAATGTTATGGTACTTTTCCGGAATATTTGGGATTAGAGCAAGCAAAAAAATCTTTTTCACTCCAGTCTCCTTTTAAGAAAATCGCTTTTTCTCGGATGTTTTGACTGGATTTGATACAATGGTTAACGTAATTTAAAAAAACCCTCCACCCCCGTCAATCCCTATTTTAATGGTTGTTTGTTCCTTAAGCAAACCACGCTTGCTAGTGATAATGTTAACCATTCCATGCTTATCTTAACAATAAACCACTGGCTGCAATGATACTCCTGACACGTTTTCACATTTATCGACCTGGACATCGAACGGCCAAAACACTACTGTAAAAGAAAGTTTAAGACGTTAGTTTAATTCCGTTAAGCCTTGGCGTTACGTTTGCGGCAACAACAATATCCATGCTCTGATAGATACTGCTTACTTTTAGATTGCATTGCTTGTCCTCAATAACGCTTTCATCTTCCCCTTTCCGGTGTTTTTTTTTTTATATTTCGCTACTGCTGACTCACCATTTTTATTGTCGTGTTAATAACACATTATTGTGTCGTGTTGCTGCAGTAAAATGGTGAACTTTGCCTTGTCCTATTGAAAAGGAGTAATTATTTATCGCTTAGGATGCTATTTTTTAACTACAGCAAACAGCTTAATATGGCTTGAAACTTTTAAGTTATTTTACAAAAAAAGTTTAGTTAATTTGTAGTGCAGTAAAGGGCAAGTGCGCCATCGTAAGCATTTAATTTTCTTACGGATAAGGTATAAGGCTGAGCATTTCAGAACGAAGAAGGCATCGAAATTTCCCAAAAAATACCTTGTGTGGCAAGCAATTTGCACGTGTGGCAAAAAGAGTAAATCTTTCGTCACTACAGGCACAATCAACAAGGAGATCTATCAGAAAGAGTGTCTGCAGAAGCGATTGCTACCCTTCATCAAAAGTCATAAAGAAAAACCTTTGTTCTGGCCCGATTTGGCATCATGCTACTATGCTAAAACTGTGATGGAGTGGTACCAAGCAAATCAAGTGAACATTGTATGTATGATGTATGATATGTACTACCACCCATTGTAGCACGGAAACTAAGACTGACAGAAATGGGCTCTCCTCTCTGTTAGACTTGATCAAGCTTTAACAACCACTGATTATCCTAATCAAGCCGTTGTATGAAGGGCCAAAAAAGGGTTGGGTGGATCGATATGCAACATAACTTATACGTATCCACAGGGATATAAAGAATCTCCTTCCAACAACAAGATTGAACAATTGGTCAAAAGAGCAAGCTATCTAACATGAGGATGCCCCAATGGGCGGGGAGAAGAACCCGCCCTCTATTCACAAACTGTTAGCAATGGGGAGTTGGCATTCCCAATCTCCCCATCCAGAGTGCTTCAATCGGGTGCCCTGATGGTCCCTCCCATTCCCACGAAATATTTATATAATGGTGTATATATTTATGTGAATGAAAAATACCACAAGCATTCGTATCTATAATATGTGATCTTCATTCGGTTGATCCTGAAATGCAAGAAATGTTGTAAAATGTTAAAGTGTAGAGTTCTGTGGTTAAGCACGTTTTCGTTCGTTTTCAGCGATAGCAGCATTTCACCAAAATTTTGATTTGAAGTATCCTGAAAAAAATTATTAAATCTATTGAAATTTTACAAAACTAACATTTATACATTTTTATTTACTGTTGCCATGGTCACTATTTGCTACTTGATGCTGATTTTATAATAGCAGTCCACTTTTATTTTTGCTGACCTAATAGTTATTGCCACCGAGTTAGGAATGGGAAGATTTATGTGGAAGGGAGTTAAAGATAAATGGGCAAAAAACAATAAGTAATGTTTTAATCATCTTTGAAGTAAAATCAGTAAAACAATATTACCAAATGTAATGATATTGTGAGTTATGATCAAGTAATTACAAAGGTAAAATCAAACACTAGCCAAATGGCACACAGCACTGCATGAATCAGATCGGCTCAGAATTGGTAAAAAGTCCATTTGTAAACCGAAAATGAAAAATACATTCAGCAATAAGTGCAAAAGCCTACCACAGATTGTATGTATGTTTCGTGTTTAAGCCAGATACCGCCTAAATCAGGTTTGTTGCATGAAAATGTGGAGGTCATGATATGATGGAAATAATACGATGTTGTAAAGAAATACTACATAATGTACATATAATAATTAAATGCCGCTATTTGCCTCTTCCACTGCGATGTAAGATGATTGAAACTCTAAAATAGCGAAAATTCCAACGTGATATAATGAAATAAAGTTGATCACCTGGCATCCTAGCAAAATAACAAAGAAAATTTAAGCAAATAAATTTCATTCGAGTATGATTACTGCCCATAAACGGAAACTCAATAAATCCAAAAGAAAAAAAAAATTAAAAATGAATGACAGGAAATTCTCCGATAACTCTTTTTTCCTACTGGTCCCATAAATGATTCTGTATGTCTGTAAAATAGAAAAGGTAGGCTCATAAACAATGTTAGTTATTGAATTAACTAATTTGGACGCCGAATTTTTTTTTTTTTGTAGAATTTGTCGTATATTATCCTCTCTCGAAAAACAATTTAAAAACCATCCTATCTTTTCAAATACACAACGTGAGTTAGGTGGGCCAAAACTAACAACGATGCAAATGCGAAGCTGGAAATAGCATTGAATAATATTGTGAAGGGATGTTATAATATAAAATGATAATAACAATTATATTTGTAATGTCTGCATGTCTACTGATCCTGCTGCAATTGAAGAAGGACTTGCATTATCATAGCCACGGGGGAAGAAAACAATTCAAAATTATTCTACAATACTTGGGAATTCCATGGATGATCTGAAATTATATACCGTATAAAGAATACTTCCATTTTTCGTGGTAGGGTAATTTTTCAGCATGCTTCTTTACCGGGGTCACGCTGCCTACATCGACTTGGTGCGGCTGCCACCTATTGTATAGTTGACGCGATGCAGCGTTTCTTTCTCAACCGCTGAATGCCAGGACAGATGCTGTTTGAGCCGCACCTCCTCAATCTAGCTGAAGTCAGAAGGACAACAGTGCCCAGGCTGCACTACCAGTTAAGTTCGCAACCCTTAGCTGGCGGTCTTTGTCATCTCTTGACCCGTGGAAGCATGAGGTAGGAACTTGGGAGGACCATAGCTATGTTGCGTGGACGCACGCTCCACCCCAGGTGTCTACTCACCATTTTGCAGCCCAAGCAAATCAACTGAACATTTTACCAAAAACCTCAAACCCAGCAAATTGCCCAGAGCCACGACCAATCGAGAGATATTGGGCTCTGATGAAGCGGAAGCTTTCTGGAAAGAAGCAAGGAATCAAAGACATCAAACACTTCCAGCGTAATTTGAACAAAGACGGCTTCTACGATTTCTGAAGAGTCTGTACAAACCCTAATGGACGGAGTTAAGCGCAAAGTTTGAAAATTTTATGCAAATACCGAATAACTATGTTTTGTCTTCACGAATTGTTAAAACACATCTCATGAATCTGAAATAAACAACTATGACGGAAATATAATGCGAAATTTATGTTTTATTCATGTTTTGAGGTGTCCGGATTATTGTGGATACAGACCTTACACCGAACAATATTCTGTGCGAATAAATGCTGAAATTAAATATTCTTTCATGATTTAACAAACATTGAATAGTTACTATAAATGTGAAAATGATATTCAAATTGGTAAAAGTTAATAATTTTACTCGCTAATTTTGTGTTCGACATAAAATTGGTAATAAAAATTAGATAACATAATTCTGCATTAAAGTTTGTACACCATATCTAAAACTATAACCAAATGTATCTGTAATATGTCATCTGATCGGTTTATTGATATATTTCAGTAGAATTTCTGGTGGCGCCCTTGCCCTAACTCCACTATATCTTACCAATTTCAGAAAAACAGGATGAGCAATGTTTTATTACGCGAGCTCTTTTGGCGTTTTCCATTGATGCTGGTCTTCCTTGCATTGTTCTTGAAGTATGACGGTTCTGTGGTGTTATCCGTGCGGCTATGCAGATTTCACATCCACATTTTTTTAGGTACTACGCATTTTAGAATAAAATAGATGATGTAGGTTATCCAAGAACTCTCTGTAACCAAAATGATCGTGTCTACAAGTAAGAACATTTGGTTTGGTATTTCGGGGTATGATATGAATACACGGAAGTCCAAAGATCAAAGCTGAAACAAAAGATGAGGTGGAAGGATGTTCTAGATTATTCAAGAATGCTTTGGAGATTATGTCTTTATATCTACAATCAAAACGACCATTGGTAGAACATGAACATAATACCATTAGGTGGAATGGTGGACTGAATATCTACGCAGTACTGAGCCAAGGTTTCAGTGCGTTACTATTTACACGGCATAACGTCACTACCAAAACAGCTCTGTGGCCTTGTGAAAGACCGTTTATGACGCAACTTACCACGTGAGCAAGAAAGTAAAACAACTTTTATGCTGCTCTGCTATTGTTTGTTCTGCCTTTCTCATACAATTTGTTGTTTTTGCAAAGGGGTCTCTCGTATCGGTTACCACTGAAAGCAACAACTGCTGCTGCTGATTCCTGCTAGCACTGGTTCTCCTCTTTTGGGTTGCTTACTTGGTGACGTTCAGATTACTAATGAGTGATACACACTACTACGGTAGACTACTTTCCCGGACCAATCGTGTGTAACAGAGGTGGATTTTATCATCTCCTGATGGAGTGAGTCAAGGTGACTTGGTGTGCGGGGACAGAACCGTCTGGGTTTTGGCTGCACTGATACAAATCTTCCATCTATTGACACATTCGGACAGAACATTGGGGCTTTCCTGAAGTTTTTCAGACAGAGCATGAATTACTCGACCCTTGAATATGATGATAGTTGCACCTGGTGATAGGGTGCCGATTGACTGGGGAGCCAACTTCAACCACCATGGGATAGTGTTGTGAGCTGAGCTCCTGGTATACGACTGGCTGAGCGATGTTGTTGGCCATGCTGGTGAGGAAAGAAATCGAGGGTTGCATGAGCCTCGGTTTGACTGAACCGGGTGGGAGAATCCGGACACAGTAACGTGTACCGGCAGTGAACCTCCTCCAGAATATTTTGCATGATGAATCCATTGTTGTTCCGACGAGTGTTACGCCAGCCTTCATGTTTTGTATTGAGTTCGCCAGCGATGATGAATTGCCCCCGTCGCCGAGTTAGCTTGACGATATCATGCCGTAGCCTTTTGAGCTGGAAAGTCGGCAGCCGGCGGCAGTTGATGTTGTAACATAACCATAACTCCATAACTCCATAACTCCCTGGCACAACTACTAGATGGCACCACCAATAAAATATCCATATGATTTTTCAAAAGTACCAATCGTCATAAGATTACTGTCAAAATTTCTCGATGTTTGGTTCATTGTTTATCGAGCTACAGTGGTTTAAGTGACGCTACTTTAGTGATTCTTAAAAACGATGGATTCGAAGCAATTTCGTGTGATGATATACAATTGCTTTTTGATGGAAAAATTGTTAAAGCCCAAGCTTGGCTTGAAACATGTTATCCAGACTTTGCCCCATCGTAAACCACCATCAAACGATGGTTTGCCAATTTCGAACGTGGTCGTACAGACATCGATGATGCTGAACCCCTGGTCGACCAAATGAGGCATTTATTCCGGAAAATATTGAAAAAAAAACCCTGAAAACCATCATGGGCAATCGCGAAGTGAAATTGCAAGAGATAGCTGACACTCTGAAGATATCAAAAGGTAGTGCTTACATCATCATACACGAACATTTGGGTATGAAAAAGCTATTTTCCAAATGGGTGCCGCGTTTCCTCACACCAGAGCAAAAACAACAACGAGTCGATGATTCAAAGAGCTGTTAGGAGATGTTCACGCGAAATAAGAAGGAGTTTTTGCGTCGATACATCACAATGGATGAAATATGGATTCATCACTTCACTCCGGAATCAAATCGGCAGTCTGTTGAGTGGCGTGCAGACGGAGAAAGCCGTCCAAAGCGTCCAAAGACTCAAACATCGGCTGGGAAGATAATGGCCTCTGTATTTTGGGATGCGCATGGAATTGTATTCATTGTATACTTGGAACATGGAAATACAGTCAACAGCGACTATTCTATCGGTTTGTTGGATCGTTTGAAGGCCGAAATCGCCCATAAAAGGCCTCATTTGAAGAAGAAAAAGGTGCCACCAAGACAATACACCGTGTCAAAAGTCTATAAAAAGAGCTGCAAAAATGGTCGAATTGGGTTTCGAATTGCTACCGCACCTACCGTATTCTCCAGATCTGGCCCCAGCGACTACTGGATCTTCGCAGAACTCAAAAAGATGCTCCGTGGAAAAAAATTGGGCTCAGATGAGGAAGTGATTGCTGAAACCGAAGCATATTTTGAAGGTCTCGATAATTCGTTCCACACCGGTGGTATCGAAAAGCTAGTGAAACGTTAACATGATTGTATCACTCTAAAAGGAGATGATATTGATGAATAAAAATGAATTTTTACAAAAACATATCAATGTCTTTTCAATGCCTTTAAGCAGAAATTGCTGTTCACTACTGGGATCCCATGATGTTGAGAAGAATTAAATTTGGCACACTGTACGCAATAGAAACATAATTAATAAGTAATGTAAAAACAAATTGTTTTCCTACTTAGGCCCGGGACCTATTGAACGATGTGTTATCGCAAAGCAAAGGCAACATCCCCTGCTCTGAAATTGGTCCAATCGAGCCTTATGAGTCATAAGTCAAGAATGTAAACGTTAACGTCTAGCTTGAGGTGCGTTTCGGTGCTAATGGCGATGTCGATTTCTCTCTTGTTGAGGAAATTGGTAAGGTCGAAATTTTTGTTCGGAACGAAACAATTTCAATTTAGAATCCAACTTCGAATAGGCTTCACGGTCCATATATGTTCATGAAGTTCATCAGCTGGCAACGTTAATTTGTTGCTCCTTAGAACGGCAACAGCGCAGTTTTTGATACAGGTTCTGGATGAACTCCATCATTTGTTTCGGCATGTAGAGGTCATCATTATACTGATGGATTGCTGGACTATTTGTTTGTCGGATTTGCCCAGACTGGAGGAGGGACATTATGAACTGGTGGGGCTGTCGCGGCGGCTACAAAATTACTGTCTGTGGTGGTCGGTTGGCGGTTTTGCTGTCGATGGTTTACTTTAAGAGGCGGTTAGTTTGGTACACTGCACCTGAGTTGCGGGAAGTTCATCGCTGGAATTTCTTGTTGATTTTCGACGTTTATCGCTTGCGGATTTTGACATATTCCGATCGCTTTGCGCACCACCGGTTGCTGGTGGTGGTGGTCAGCACCACAGTGGACTTACTTCGGTTCGAGACCTTCGTCCTTTTGGTTGCACACAGCGGCCAATTGCGCTCCAGCACATTTACCCCATCGAGATTTCATCTGGTAGTTCCTGGTACCATGCCCAAGGGATAAACACTTTCCTCATTGCGTGACGTCGTCCTTCAGCGGTCGGTAACGCTCCCATTCAACGCTGATGTTGAATAGTGCCTCGATTTTCCGGAGAACGTCCAGACACATGGAGTTCTTTTCCAGATGTACCAAGTATAGTTTTTCCCGATAGTTTGTGAACCCCTTGCGCCCAAAGGGAAACAGTTTGATCGGCTTCAGCTTGACCGGTTTTAGCTCGGACATAATTTCTTCCGGAAGACCACAAATGGCCACCATCAACTGCTTGAATTTTCCTTCAGGTTGGAAATCTTCCTGTGTGGAGCTGAAAATTTTCGTGCCCGAAGCTGTAAGCTGTACTGGAAGTAGGTACTGCGTATGTCCATATTCCTGGAATCGAAGAAATCGGTGAGTCTTAACCTGCCTTCGTTCGTATACTGGCGTTCAGTGATGTGCAAAACTGTCCTATAACCGGTTTGAATTCCTCCTCTTGGTCAACCTGAGCATTGAGAGATCTCCGATAATGATTTTGACATCATGGGTTGGAAAACCGTACTCTTAATACGCTTGTAGATCTTAAGATCTCAACTCCGAGAAGATTTAAAGTTCTGGAAGACAAACGAAATGTTTTTTTTTTACCCAAAACATTGTTTCAATCATATCTCTGAACATTTTCCAATGTGAGCCGGACCCTTCAACTTCTAATTTTTCTTTATTTACGCTTGTAGATCTGAAAACCTAAACTCCAGTGACTTCTTGCATAACGAATAACACACATTAAACCCAAAATATAATATATCTTAGATCTCAGAACCTCGCAAAATATGCACCAGATCCATAAATTAGAAACATATTTCTGATAACGCTTGTAGATCATAAGACTTCTACTACAGAAAGTTTTTGGATGGGAAATATTTTCTTTTCATCTGCTAATATTATTTGAATCAGCTTTCGGAATCACTGAGAATGTGCACTGAGCTCATTAACTATTAACCCTCTGACCCTCTCCCCAATATAATATAAACATTATTTCCCCGAGTTTTTTACCCCCCACACTTTTTCCCCCAAAAAATAATTTGTTTTATTTTAAAGAAATCTCTTAGAATGTGGAGCGCGTTCAAACTGTTTTGAGAGGCATTCGGTTATACATTTGAGCGGTTCCATATCATTTCAGCAACGAGTAATTTTCATATTTTTTGATTTGCATGAAACCTTGCATACAAGTTTTTGGGGAAGAAAAACGCCGTTTTGCATACTTGGTTCGCCATTTTGAATCTAGCCTTACTTATGAGAAGGGCCTATGAAAAATGCACATGATATCTTCAAAAAATTGTATCTCGGAAACGGTTTGTCCGATTGGTTTGGTGTTTCCGGCGAAGTTTTAGACAATTGTTGGTGCTATATGGAAAAAATATGCACGGTAAAAAAATAGTTTGGTTTTTGTGTTTTGAACTAAAATATAGATTTTTCCTTAAAAGTTACATGTCAATAATTTTTTAATTATCCTTATGTTATAGCTGACTGAAAATTCTATCTAGTGCACAGTAGATTGTTCTGGAGAAAAATAGGTTTTAATGAAAAAAAGTTTTTTAAAAACCAAAAACAATTTTCAAAAAAGCTATTCAAAAAAGTCAAAAAAGTTTGTCACCCTAATTTTATGAAAGAACATCAAATTTGCAAGCAAAAAGTACTTGGTTAACATTTTTCTAAGATGCACCGTTTAGAAGATATTACTGATTTAATATTGTTTCTTTTGATAACTTAATAAGTTTTGGCCCTTTTCGGATGTACTCCGTGTTTTTTCCAGTTTCAAAAGTATTTTTTTCGGAAAGATTGAAAAATTTTAAGTTAAAATGACACCAACAACTTAAAGATTAGATTGAAATTCTCTGCCTAAAAAGTATTTTGAAAAACAAGTTACAAAATCCCACTATCAGGAACAATGATTTCTTCCAGTTATTTTTGGTGCGTTGTGCTGAAAACGTGCTAACAAGTATTAGATACAGGTAATTAGATACCAGTTAGCTGTACTACGTACAGTTGGTGATTGTAAACATGGTCTTTGTTGGAACTAGTCCACCATGGCCACGCTGGCCATAACGAGGCTAGCTCCGTCGATGACCGTTTCGTAATAATAAATAAAAAGAACGCAGTCTTAGTCACCTTCCATCAAACTAGACGGCTGCCGACTGATACCTCAATCAACAACCGCCACACTCTTTATTCATTCCAGGTATATACAATTTACAATCTTCTTCAATAACAATATACCTACGCCAGCAAATCTACCTCGCTCCAACTCTCCAAATTAAGTTATCAAAAAAATCAATATTAAATCAGTAATATCTTCTAAACGGTGCATCTTAGAAAAATGTTAACCAAGTACTTTTTGCTTGCAAATTTGATGTTCTTTCATAAAATTAGGGTGACAAACTTTTTTGACTTTTCTTAATAGCTTTTTTGAAAATTGTAATTTTTTTAAAAAAAAATTTTTTTTCATTGTAACCTATTTTTCTCCAGAACAACCCACTGTGCACTAGATAGCATTTTCAGTCAGCTAAAACATAAGAATAATTAAAAAATTATTGACATGTAACTTTTAAGGGAAAATCTATATTTTAGTTCAAAACACAAAAACCAAACTTTTTTTTACCGTGCATATTTTCTCCATATAGCACCAACAATTGTCTAAAACTTCGCCCAAGACACCAAACCAATCGGACAAACCGTTTCCGAGATATAATTTTTTGAAAATATCATGTGCATTTTTCATAGGCCCTTCTCATAAGTAAGGCTAGATTCAAAATGGCGAACCAAGTATGCAAAACGGCGTTTGTCTTCCCAAAAAACTTGTATGCAAGGTTTCATGCAAATCAAAAAATACAAAAAATAAAAACTGGAAAAATTTCCCAGTTGTTCGTGGAATCGCTCATTTTGATCTTACTAGACGTATACTTCTAGAATTTATTTGATGATCTGTAACAATAGTTGATCCAGATCATAACATCCATTTTTTTCTAGTCACATGATCCTCTAGAAATATGAAAGGTGTCCGTCAACTACCAACAATCTTCATACTGAAAGGTTCAAATAGGTTCGTAAAAAAAACTCGTTATTTCACGTTTCGTTCGTTAAAAAAAACCTCGTTATGTGGGATTTGGTTACGTGAAAAAAACCGTCGTTTAAAGATGTTTGAGTGTATTGATATTGTCTGCTCCTTACAACGGAAATATGGGATAGCGACAAAGACTCGCTGTATCGTATCTCATTGTTTGCAACTTTTTTTTATGGATTGAGGAAGGAAAGCGCTTAATACAAGATTGTACTCATGTTTAGATACAATACTTTCATATCTATATAAAGGGAACGTCCATTAATTATTTCACGCAAAAGGGACTTTTTATAACCCCCCCCCCCCCTGTCACGTTTTTTGTATGAACCTTCAAAATGTTTTGTATGGATTGTCTCGTTACCCCCCCCCCCCCCCTGCGAGACGTAATTAATGGACCTTCCGAAAGATGTTCCATTGAGATAGAAAGAGAGTTGGCGTCGGTGGTGTAGTGGTAAGCGTGACTGCTACTTTGCACCCCAGTGGGTCTGGGTTCAATCCCAGTTGACGTCGGTGGTTTTTCTGAGGCGAAAAAATCTGGTCACGTCTTCCTTCGGAAGGGAAGTAAAGCCGTTCGTCCCGGCTCATATTCATGAGTCGTTAGGTAGGGTCCAGGTGGTGGAGTCGTCTTCCTGGCGTCGGTGATTGTCACCATGTGAGGAAATAGGCCGACGGAAAATAAAAAAGAAAAAGATAGAAAGAGATTGATAAATAGAAAGATATATCGGCTTGAAAGCCCACTTATAGAACTTTTGCAGTACTTGTTGGCACTTGTCTATGCCGTGTCCAAATAAAATCTCGAGCACTCACTTAAAACGAATCAAAAAGCACAGTGAACTATATTTTACCAACGATTTTTGCAGAGCCTGTTAAAAAACTGACGTATTGTTTCAGCTATTTTTGCTCGTTTGGAACGACAATTCATGTGAAAGATAATCGCTTTCCCAATTTTGGCATTGTCGGCACTCTGATGCAGAATTGTTTGTTCTCGAATGTGTAGAGATCATCGCTATTTAGAAAATCGAGATAGACATAACTTCCAGGCATAGATCGATTCATTATCTGAAGGGACTATGTTGGGGAGCCTCCCGACCACTGACTAATATTCCACTACCTGATGGAAGTACCTTTTCCATCTACCGGAAGTATCGTTCGTTCTACCGGTGATGGTAGAAAAAGTGAGTTTACTCTGAAAACTTCTTTGGTTCCTGAATAAACGTAGATATTATTGATGTATTATGTTCGATAGTGCGGAAATCATTGATTACGACGAAATAGCCCTCTACCCATAAACGAATTAGTGATTACGACGAAATAGCCATAACACTTTCAGATCAGAAACTCGAGTGTGTCTCGTGATTCTGTAAGTTAGGCCATCATAATAATTCAAAGTACTTTAATCTGTTAGAGTAAATCAATCCGAGAGACGAAATTCGGGGTGTTAGTTTTAAAAACCTGCTAAGACAATGTTTTGAATGCCCCAGAAAAAAAAGCAATTGAGTAACCCAATATTCTTATCTCTAAATAAAAGCAGCCAGATGAAAATTTAAATTGATTTTTTCCGCGAACAGCAAATTACCGATAAAGAAAATAAACTGGAAAAATTTCAGCGCAAGATTGTTTCAAAACAAAACCAACTTTTATCGACGGCAAACTTCTTCCTATCGTCATAAAGTTGACCCAATAAAACAGCGGAAACTTTCCAGTTCTTATTGTCGTTTGATTCGCTCACTTAATTTAATGCCGTTATTTATCTGTGTCTGTGTGTTATTGAGTATTTTCGTAAACTTTTGTTCTATCGTCCTCATCCAGTGGTGACCTGAAATGTCCAATTTAGATGACATCAGATTGATTCATATTTCCGTTTTTTCTTGCAAAGTGAAAAACCATTCTGATTTCAATTAATCAGAATGTGGAGTCAGATTAATGTGGAGGTAGCTAGAATACAAAAATGACTACCGTCATTGCTGATTTGCATGGCACCACTTAACATATTAGAAGGCACAAATCTAATAAACTTTAGATGTTTCACATTATAAACTTAAATGTCGTGTTTTACTGCAGTGCAGCGACTTTCTAACTTCTATCTGCTTGAGATACTTTTAAGGATTATGAGCGTATCTGGATAATTATTCTATAACGGGGTAACATTAATCACTTTTTTCAAAATATTTTGTAAAGAATTCGTTAATTAAAACGAGTTTTCCCAACAAAAAAATTGAGTTGATTAAAAGCTTAATTAGCTATAATTTGAATTAGGAAGCTAATTTTTGATCCAATATGCTGTTATACAACATGCCATGTTTGTTGAGTTGCTTGTTATATATTTTTAAAACATGTAGTTCTTCAGTCCAAGAAAAAGAAAATTTTCGATCATTCCTCCGTACCACGTCGAATTATCACTGTACTGTCACTGGTTTCTCGTTATTGCTTCTAGAGGCATCGCAGTAATCATGAAGCAGCAGTCAAATAATAAGTAAATCAAGTCTTATGAAATTGAAGCTCTACTAAGAAGAGTGCCTGAATAAACGCATTCTACCATTAATCTAAGCACACAAAGGCTCAGTAAAGCTTTGGCTAGAATGGGCTGCCACTTCAGATGAAAGACATTTCAATTCGCCCTCAATTTCGCCCAATCAAGAAATATTGGGCAATTGTTAAGCGGAAGCTAAAAAAGACTGTAAAGGTGAATCGGGATGCTGCAGAGATGAAGAGATCATGCAATGAAATGGTCGCTCAACTTGACAAACAAAGTGTCCAAAAGATTATGCATGGTATTTCAAGAAAAGTTCGTCATTTCATCAAAACCAAAACGGAATAAGGCTGTTATTTTTTTTTTTTTTTCTGAAGTGAAATGTAACATTTTTATTTAGACAACTCACTGATTTTTTTTATCAAAACAATCCTGAGATAGAGCTGATTTCTTGCATCCAGACATATGAGGAATCTTTTTTTTTTGTATTATGTATGGTTTGGATGTTTGGTTTGGTTTTGAATATCAAAAGAAATAACGTGAAAAGTGGTTGGAATCAACCTTTTGCCATTCACTTCCAAGCAATTTTAAAGTTTGGAAAATTTTACTGGTTATTTCAAAACATCTCTTCCAGAGCAAAGTTGTAGGTCACACAAACACCCCATTGCCGCTACCCACAGAAAGCGATAATAAAGTGTCGGTTGAGGCATGTGGGTTGTACATCCTATCCTCGTCCCGTTTCCTATCTCAAGCTCTAGTTAAAATTGTTGCGTACCATAGAAACCAACGACGGGTGTGATCCACCAAAAGCCTACACAGCTAAGATAGTAAATCAGTGTTTCTATTCAGAATCTAAAGATAAACGATTACATACTCGTGTGCTTTTCAGAAATCGCACACGTAATTTGTGATTGACTCTCGGTCCCTTTCATTTCATGTATCATAATTTTTGAACACATCTTGAATTGTCACATTTGACAAAGAGAAATGTCAGTGTGATGTCTGTTTCCAACGTATTTAGGGTACAAGGCATTATAGTCGCTGCAATGTTTATGTAGTGGTACGGAAAAGACAAAAGCAAAAAAAAAGTTATGAAATGTCTTCAGAAATGCATGAAATTTAAGCAGTTTCGATTCAAAAGCCAGCCAAACGCAAGTTTCTTGCTTGAATTTCTGCATGTAGGTATTAAGTAACTCTTGTACACTCAGAACAAAAATCTAAACTAACCAGTTTAAAGTTCACACTAAATCGATATTCGCCTGGTTGACGCATAGCTCCGTATAAACGGCAACTACACTTGCTTAGTATAAACATGAAATATAAGGGGCGTAGTATAATGTTGAAATATATGTGCGTAGTTTAAACCCTATCCTTCCTTCTTTTTCCCTTTCCTCGGCCAAAAAAATTCAGGTTATTTGGCTTTTTATTGATACGTTTACCTGCGTTTCCCCCCCCCCTCCCCTCCTCTGACCTTTTATACCTCGCCGAGTCTCTTTCTTGAGATTTATTAGAAACTCAGAATAAATTGTTTTCGCGCCCTGGATTTGTTTTTGTTTTGTCAAAGTAACCTAAATATGAATGAAACCGAACTTTCTTAAGGCGGTCGGTGGGGATAAAAACCGTTTGACCATATAATCGAAAACATTCTGGTCGAGTGGATTTTTCAAAGATGTTTTTTCCAACTTGGGAAATGTGGAACTTGGGTAATGCCACATGCATTTAACCAATTGGACCTCTTTTTCTACGTGGTAATATTTCATTTCATGACGTACTAGGTACTACCAAGAAAAAAAGGAGAGATCCGATTTACTGCCGTCGATTAAATCGAACATCGGAAGCTGTTGTTTGGTGGTTTCAGATCACTGATTCGAAAACGGCAAAATTGAGGACAACATTCTCTAGATATACGCCTCGAAAGCGCATTGATTGTTTGGAAAAATATTACACTAAACACAACAAGCAATTTGTTTGGGAGAATCGATGAAATGTTGATAAAATGATAACATTATTGCGCTCAAGGAGGGACAATACTGCTATGTAGAATTCTCTCACACAATTTAGACTAAGTTTAAACTTTATGAAACATTAGTATAGTTTTTATACTATGCGACATGTTAACTCCATGAATCATAAAAATGATTACTTTTAAACTATCAACGATTAGAAGAATCTCAGAGTGTACATTAATTAAGTACAAATTGATTGGAGGAAAACGTTATTACTGAATATTTTTGAGTCAATTAGCGCTTATATTTGAGGTGTTCAAAAACGCGATGATGATTGTTTCCCAATTTCGAGTATAACACTTGTTCAGGCATTTTTTCTGAATAATTTTAAGAAAAACTTTATTTTTTTAAATAAAGTTAAAGTCGACCAATTTAATTAATTTAATGAAATTATTGTTAGAACATATTGTTCAATTTCACTTTAAGCCCGGCTAAAGTCACTGTTTCAGCTAGATCCACAACGATTTAAACTCAAAAATTAGATAAAATTTATACTACTAGAAGGAACTTCGCGGTTTTTCATTACAAACATGGATGTTTGTTTGCCATCCGGTTTCACTCACATTTGAGTAACATTAACTCAAAAAACTATGAAACCGAACGTAGCCTAAATTGAGTTTCATTGCCACAACTCAATTTGAGTAATCCCTTTTTTTTATTTTGGTATGAAAATGAGTGCCGAGCCCATTGAGCATTAGTCGAAAAAAAAAGCTTTAAAAGAAATAACGAAAAAGAAAATATTTTTTTCAAAATTTTCCATAATTCATAAAATGTTTTTTTTTTTCCGGCTTATTGACCAGTATGCAGCTAGCAAGTAAAGACCAGAAGTAATTCTTGCCATTTTTACCGAAAGTAATTTTGACAACTGCTCCAGTATGGGTGAAATGTCAATCTTTCTTGCAAAATAATCGAACGAAATATTATCATAGACTAACTCTAAGACCAGTAGGTCCCGAACAAATACGATTTTTTTCTTGGCTCAGTCAGTACTAGTTGAACTTACTCTTAAACATTAAAACAAAAATTTATGAAAATGAGTTTTGTTTTATTTCGCCGTTGATCCTCAGTAATGCCCGCCCGCATAATCACAAACCATTCCTGGACCATTTCCCTTATTGCTGACGACCGTTTCCGTTATTCTTACGACATTTACCCTTATAGTTGACAACTATAAACTAACAATCTCCTATATAGTTTTAAGAATATGTCAGATGGTAAAAGGCCAAATAACAATATGCTGAATAGGCGGTTAAGTTAGGTTACCATAAAAAAATGGCAATTTTCACGAACAAAATTTTCGCTGTACTCTATGCCAAAAAAGTTGGTATATAATCCAGACCAAGTGTAGACAATAAAAAACTTTTCAATGACAATATGGCATACATTAACAATATGTGTTAATGTAGAGGTTGTATGGTAAAAATGAGACAACTATTCGATAACAATAACATAAAATGTGATAATATATCTTACATTCGAAATATAGTTTTGACTATATAGCAAATTGTTTTTCGTTATGCGGGCGAGTATGCTCTGTAAGTTTAAATGTATATTATGTTTTAATAGTAAAGAGTCGGTGGATCGATTATTACATTTGTAAAATCAAACAACAAGGCAAGAGTGATGAAATGCTTGCTTACCATTTTCAACACCAAGAAATTTAACCACGTTGTATAAAAGCCATTTTTCCAATTAGTCTGGTTTCGATTCATACGCCAGAAAGAGTTTCGAAAATGTTTGGTTTATCTGTAATGGAATATACTAATAAAAATCAACGAATCCCAGTCAAGATAAAACAGCTTAGCTTTTTAAGGTATGTTTCCGCAGCTGCTGTGGGTGCTATCTGCTCCATGTCGCGCATGGTTATTAGTTTTCGAATACGAATTAGATTTTAAATTAACTTCCGAAGCGCATATTGAAAAAGACGTTTTCCGACACATTTTATATTATTGAAAAAAATTATATGTAGCTATCTCAAGATTGAATTTGGCGCAGTTTTCTTGCGTTTTGAATAACAATAAATCAAATTCATAAAATATCACTAATCAGCGTTTGACGTTCTAGATATATTTATAAAATTGAGTAAAGTTTACTCAACATTGAGTAAGCTCGAATGAGCGTGTATGTGAGAATAATATGACAGCTGGCAATATGCTTTACCTTGTTCTCAAGGTACTTTGGTCTTTGTTTGCAGTACGAGGGAACGGCATAAGTATGACAAGATCTGTCAACCCGTTTACTGGGGAGTGCTCGTTCGAAAAGGACCGATTTTAATTTTTGAAGAGGACACTGAAATGAAAAAATATTTGTACCAACTGTTCCATCTTAGCATTCTTCTTTGGCTATATTTTTTTCTCAAATGTGTATATGTTTGAAGAGCTATCAAAAAGAACTACGAAATAAACTTAAAAATTTAAAAATAATTCCGTCCAGAATTAACCTGCAGCTGTTTTTAAAGAGCACATTGTTTGGACAACGTCGTTATTATGTTCCCTTACCTTAACCATTGAACTGCCTCAACTAGACAATAAAAAATCAATAAATCAGTTTCTCATATGCCTCCGCCATGGCAGGATGGCCGAACGATAGGTGCTCTTTTTTCCATTTCAATAGATTATACACATAACTCATACGTAACGTTGGATCCCCGCTCGAGCGCGATTATATATTTTTTGCAATTTCAAGCCAAGAAATTTCAGCCAAGAAATAGTTATAAGTTTCTCAAGGTTGCACTGAATAACCCCATACGCTACATTTTTGAATCTTTAAGCTTTGTGATTGATAAATAAAATTCTCCCAAATTTCACCCATTTGAGAGCTACATCAATTCAAAAATGGTCTTATTTTTATAAAGTTACGAATTTTTGAATTTTCGAATTTTCATGATATATGTAAAAAAGTGAACAAGCAATAAATTTAATATTATAACATAGAAAAGAAGTAACGTTTGCATTGAAAAAAATGGGCAAAAATTGCCGATTTTTCATGGGTTTACCTTCACCTGCACTGCGAAACTACCCATGCAGCATCAACCATAGCAACCCATGAGTCATCAGACAAAATAAGACATCCCTATCAGTCGAACTCTAACAGTGATGACAAAAACAGTGAAGCAACTCCGTTCAGAAGTGTGCGCTTTCAAAGAACGGCACCTTACCGCGTCGAAAACGGACATCGTGCGGCACTTTGTGGACACCGGATACGCCCATTCAGACATGTACAATATCTTGGCACTATTAGACAACAATCAGAGCACCGAAAGAAAGCCGGGTTCCGGACGGTCGACGACCCTGAGCGACAAGAAGCTCCAAAGGATGCTGAAGAGGAAGACCGAGGGAAAAGTGGCTACATAGCTGCGTGCGCTTGGCCGGGATGTGAAAAAGTACCTGGCGAACATGAACATACATGTCAGGAAGCGGAAGTCGCGTCAACTGGTTTCGGAGCTGCAGGCAATGACGCAGCAACAACGGTTGAATAAGATGGCCAACTCGATTTTCCCGGCGAATCGCGACGTGGCGGTGGCGATGGATGACGAGACCTATCTTACCCTGGATGGCAACGACTGGCAGGGAACTTCGTATTTTACTTCCCCCACGAAGGAAGTGAGCTCCGAGGTGAAGTTCATTTCACACACCAAGTTCCCCAAGAAGGTGCTGCTGTGGCTGACAATCAGCGAGAAGGGGATGTCAAAGCCGCTCTTCTTTCGTACCAGACTGTCCGTGAACGGGGAAATTTATAGTACGAAATGCCTGCCGGAAGTTGCAGGAAGTTCATCGAGAAAAACCATAAGGGCTAACGTGCGGTGTTCTGGCGGGATCTGGCGTCGGCCCACTACTCGAAGCGATCGTTGGAGTAGATGGAGCGGCTGAATATCGATGTGGTACCCAAGTCGGCGAACCCTCCCAACGTCCCCCAGCTGCGTCCCATCGAGAATTTCTGGGCCAACCTGAAGCCTAGGATCTACTCCAACAATTTTGTCACGAAAACTGAGGAGGAATGGATAAATAAAACGAAGGAAGAACTCAAAACCATGCCTTCACGCATGTTTTCGTCCGCCAAGGCGAATGTTCCGGTTAACTGCCGGAAGGCCACTCGCAAGGGGGTAGAATTTGTTTTACAAGTAAGCTTAAATAATTACCTTCCATGGGAAATTTATAAAAAGCAGTCGAGTATTAGTACACGACACTGAAGAAGTCTGCACATTGTAGACGAAATACGCGTATCTGTCAAGATAAGCAATAAAGGTAGTTGGAATTAAATGGAAATTACTAATCATTCTTCTTATTTTCTAGTTATAAAAAGCAATTATCTATCTTAGCTTTTTTTTTATCACCATCTGAAAAAGTCGATTTTTTTAATTCAAACATTTCAAGAATACATGTAATAACTGATCTGAAATTTGCAGCAAAGTCTTTTAACTTCGACCTACTTTATACCTCAGAAATACGAGATTCTGGTCAATTATTTGTTTCGCATGGAAGTTCCTTTTTCACATTATTGTGTATATATAACTAAAAGTCACATCAAAACAACTATTTAGGTTTACCTAAAGCTTGGTTCACTTATCGAATCGACCAAACCGTCGTGTGAATAATAAAAATAATGATACAGTAATCTTCTATAACTTTCAAATTATTAGTCCAATCGTATGAAAATCAAAGAAAAAGTTATTGGAATATCCATGTTTATTAAAACAAACATAGTTTTGGTGATTGACCATCTCGAGTAACTTATGAAAAGGGCGTTTCTTAACTTTTAGGTACTTATGAAAATATATTCAAAATATCTCGAAAACGGTTACCTTTAGGGTTATTATTGTGAACGTTTCGATAAGATTGATTATAAATCATAATTTGGCATTGACAAGTACCTGCAGTTAAGTTTTAATCATGATTTTTTCACGTAAACATATTTTTTTTTGAGTGTTTGTTTTTTTTCATGAACATTTTGATTCCCTACCATTTCTTCTCAGACACTTTTTCTCTAAAATGAACGATTTCCTAGTTACTGTTTTCCTAAAACTGCTGTATCAAAAACACATAAGCACTTCTTCAAAGTTACTCTAGAGTCCAAACAATGTATCATTATGTCAAAATGCGTATTCTTTTAAACTGAATATGTTTGCGAAATTTCATGTCAAATATCGACATGGTATGGCCTGGAACTGCCCAACAAACATCGGTGTCGAATAACCGCTTGTTCAAACAAATTTGGCGAAGTTATTCAGCTTTCTAGACGGAAAAGCTGAAGAACATCTCCAAATTTGTTTGAACAAGCGGTTATTCGACACGGATGTTTGTTGGGTGCTTAAATGGTCTAATTTTAATTAAGTTACGAATTTTCACCACATTTTATCTGGATTACCTGCTAACAACAGGAAGTACTGAACATTAGTTTAATTCTAAATTGTCTATGAACAATTTAACACAAAAATGGGTATAACTGTCCCCTCGTCTCTGTTCGGTACGACCATAAAGCTTATGACATTTGCAAATAGGTATGAATCATCATACTTTCCAAAACCCATTTCTCTCTTAAAAGCGCATCGCTATTATAACGGTTCTTAAAAAGTACACTTGAACTACGTCTGTTCATAATTGGATTCATCCATAATGAATTCATGGAATAGTTGATTGAAGTGACTTTTCCCATAAAATCTCTTATTATTATTATCCGAATCCTGTAATGGCGCATAAACGACCATCGATTTTTACTCCCAACGATAAACCTAATGTCGGAAATAGTTCGCTATATAGCGCATCTTATGTGTAAAGCAGTGCACTATGTTGAAGATTCCGTTTACCGTATTGAACGGGAGTAAAACCGGTTATTGCATGTAGTCCTTTTCATTTTTTAAGTTAAACTATAAAATAAACGAACGGAATTTCAATCAAAACAAACTTGCGAACTAAACAAATGAATAAGGTTAGAATTATGTCTCACTCTGTTTGCTGGTAGACATGTATTTTCTGTTCTGCGTTTAAAAATCTTTTCCGGATACGAACATCTCCAGATCACGCTTCTTTTAAAAGTTATCTTCAGAGGTGCTGGACGCAAATCAGAAGTCCGAAATGGCAACAAATAAAAACACGTTGATTAACTAGAAAATGAGAAGAAAGATTAGTTATTTCCATTTAATTCCAACTACTTTTATTGCTTATCTTGACAGATACGCGTATTTCGTCTACAATGTGCAGACTTCTTCAGTGTCGTGTACTAATACTCGACTAGGCTAGTAGGTATTCCACTTAAAAGCTCACTCTCTCCAGGATACACGTTGATTGAAATTTTTTGTAACCCAAAAACGAAACACACTACCGGTGAATGTGTTCAGATGATAGAAACAAAATACCATGTTGCGTTTGCCATTAAAAAGGATTCAATATATTGGAAATCGTTGTTGAAAATGAATTGTTAATTCCATAACATTATGACATAAGGTGTGTAATTACGTTTTTGCTTACATTAGCATCGTTCGCCGTGTGATTAATAGTGCATCAAGAAGGTAAAAATGACGATATTACTAGAAATTAAAAAAAAAATAATTATTTAGCGATTTCAGTAAATTTCAATACGTATTGTTGTGCAATGCCTCCAACTAGACGGAAGAACATCGGTCTTGGCAGCCGCATGGCTGCTAGCTCAGTAAATTCTCGAATGAGACAAAGCGACGACCAGCGTGCAACTCAAACTGAATAGGATCGACAACGGATGGCACGGGCTCGAAGAAGAAAGAGCAGCTCAAAATACAAGCGATAGAGTTAGAAAAAAGCGTAATCGGAAAGTATCAGAAAGATCTGGTAACAATCGTGTTCAAAATAACCTTATTAATTGACTGCGAAGGCAAGCCTGCATTCCACAAAATCTTCAACGTGCTGTATTCTAAAATAACCATTTGGTTCATTACAATACGGATATATCAGTCGCCATTGGATCAATGAGTGTAGTTTGTTCTCATTATAATGCATTGAAGTTCTCAAATGAAAAACCAGAGCCTGTACGCTCATTTGTGATTGGATCAGAGAGTGCTTCTAAACATTTTCTGCAGAACATCGTTGACATCGTTTGGCGCAACGCATATAATAATGTTTAAAAGTTTTCTTTGACATTGAACCTTTCAGATTTTAAAAATTAGTAAATTGTGAAATTGTGAAATCGTCTACGTTACAGGTCAAATTTACTAAAAAGCGGGTTAATTGTTGCCACCGACGGACGCAGACCACAGATTTCTACAGATTTATTTCATGGGGAGATTCGGTAAGTCAACATTATTCCACCACGAAATGTTCATGACTACTCTAGATCAAATGCCATCTAACAACCATAAGATTGCGATTCAGGCTAATTCTTTCTCCAATTTTCCAATAAGTTGTTTAATTATAAGCAGGACGACGTCTGCCGGGTCAGCTAGTAAATAAATAAAAAACAGCTTTCGTTGATAACACCCCTGAGTCATTGAAATTGAACAAATTTCAATTACTTTCAAACCTATTTAAAGTTCAAATACATTTAAACTAATCATGTTTTTTGTTGTTGCACGAAGCACATAATTAATTATAATGTTTGAAAATTGGAAATATCATTCTTATCAATATGCAAAGATATGTGAAGAGAAGGTATTGATAAGTCCGTAAGAGCACGGCAGGTTGTGAAATTGAATAGAAGTAGTTGAAATTGAGCGTAGGGCATGTTTGTAAGACGGTATCTGATCGAGCAGATGAACTCTTACCTAGCTGCCTACCTCTTCTTCTTCTTCTAGCATTTCAAGCTTATTGCTTTCACAATTCGCTTATTGCTTGCTCTCAACTTAGAGTTCTCAATGTTCTTCCACAGTTATTAATTCAGAACTTTCGATGCCAGGTACTATTTTCGCATACGTATGATTGTTTGGCAAGAACCATCATACCTTATGCCCAGGGAGTCGTGAAACGACGGGTACCCACCAAATTCAAACGATAGTAACTCTGGCAATTATTGGCCTATTTTAATTCTGTTGGCATCGTTAGATTCAAAAACTCATACGCTTTATAGATATTATGAGGAATGTTCGTTTGGATTTATCTGGATCCCGGAAATCCAGGTTTCCGGGTCTTTGCTCTGGTACGGAAACACTATGTGGGAATATTAATTGAATTTCCGGGAATGGATGTCACAATCTTTGGGATAATTTCTACAAGCTATTTCTATTACGTTGTGGGCCATATGCTGACTTGTTCCTGGAACGACCATTCTGTTAAAGGTTCCCGTGGGGCCTCGAGTGGCCATGAACTTATTTAAAAGGGCACCTTGAGAATTAATGAAATTTCTCCTGTACGCTGTTTCTTAACGTTTTGTGGCTATCTGATGATTTGTCCTCAGACCGGTCATTCCGGAAGACGTTCCTGTTTGGTCTCGAGTGGGCATTAACATATTTAGAACGAAACTCTGGCAATATGGGTTTCAAAATTCATGAAATTACTCCAGAAGGCTTTTTCTCAACGTTTTGTGGCCAACTAACAATTTGTCCTCTGAACGTTCAACCCGGAACAGGTTCCTGTGCGGCTACGAGTGGACATGAACAAAACCAGCCACAAAACGTTGAGAGATATCCTACTGAAGAAATTTCATGAATTTTGTTACGCATATTGCCAGGGTTTCCTTCTGAAAATGGCAACTCGAGGCCCCACGGGAACCTGTTACAGAATGGCTGTTCAGGAGACAATTCGACATATGGCTCACAATGGAATAGAAACAGTTTCTAGGAATTATTCCAAGGATTTTGACATCCAGTCCCAGAAATTCAATTGATATATTGAAATTTTGTCTCCATACCGAAACACAGCCCTGCAAGGAAAAGGTGGGACCATCAGGGCACTCAAGTGAAAGAATTTGGATAGGGGGCATAGGACTGCCTCATCTCTATTGTTCACATTTCGCGGCACGAGGGTGGGCTCTTCGTCCCCATCTATTGGGTTTATTCTGTCAATCGAGTGCTCGATTCTAGTGCTGTGAGTTTGAACTTGCTTTTGGAACGAGATTTTCTTCCCTCTACTTGCGGGTTTCGCATAAGTGTCTCTGCTTACGGGCCCGTCCAAACGTTTTTGGCCCTTCATACAGGAGCATGATGATCACAAACAATAATAGAATCTTGATAAAATCGTTTTTCAGATTTTTCCACTGCTATGGAAAGTTACTTTGCTACAATAGATGGTAGAATTATATAATCATCATCATAACGAAACACAGCCCCAGACCCAGATTTCCAGGAATGGGATGAATTTCAAATGGTTAACACTTATAGACTTCCTTAGTCACGCAACCAAAAATTATTTTCCCCCCCCCCCCCCATGTCACGTTTTTTGTATTGCATTCTTTTTTTTTTGTATGGCGTTACCTTTTCTCCCCCCCCCCCCCCCTACTGCGTGACATAATTAATGGACCTTCCCTTATAATGACAATGAATCGGATGATTTTTTTAATCTAACGGTGTCAAAAGAATTACAATCAGTTAAATTTGGTGGGTACCCGGGTACCCTGTCAAACACATAAGGGTTAACGAAACATTCCTAGACCAGACCGGGAATCGACCCCAGCCATGTCCAGCATGGTGTTGCTTTGTAGCTGCGCCTTTACCGACTGAGCTAAGGGAGGACCGTCAGAGATAACTACAAACAACGTCAGTTTGAATTTTTGAAGCAGAATCAAACATTTAAAACTATAAAAGTATTAAGATTTCTAACGCAACATGATCATTTATTTTGAAAGTTCACACACATGATTCGTGATTTGATTGTTTAGATGACTGAATTCAAGATTCACTTAAATCAGTCAATCATTATAATCAATCGTTCATATACATAGAGATTAAAAATCTCTTAGGCGTGCCATGAAATCAAAATTGTGCAGTTTCCCAAGCCAAGCCTCACTGTTTCAGTAATAAACATTCAGTAAATAAACAGTACCATCAATGTAATAACATTTACAGGCAAATAACCATTTGTTAGAGAATTAATGCATCAAAACACGCCAACTTACATGTGGCTACCGGGCACAGTTCCCGCATATAAACGATATTTATGACACATTGCCTGTGTTCAGCATTTCCACGAAGCAAAGTGCTGTACAATTTTCTCGGCTTGATATCAACCAACCCTCACGGCATCCCACTGAAGGGAGACGACGAATATAAACGCACGCAACCGGCACTGTTTTTCTTCCTATTCACCGTGCAAACATATGTACATGTTTTTGTGTGTTGAGAAGGTGGTGTATGATTTATGAGTCTGAGTATTTTTTTCTCTTTTCGCGGGACCTCAATTACACCCCAATCTACACTTACCGTGAACCAACGATTGCCCCATCATCCAAATACAAACAGGACTAACCTGTAAGCAACTAATGTTTTCCAGTGCCACTAGGGTTGAACTTTCCAGGAGGCCTTTTTCGCCAAGTGCCTTCTCGGAAGCAAAAAAAGAAAAGGCAAAGAAATTTTAACGCAAAATGGGCTGCTCAACTGGACAAGCTTTAAAACGTTCTGGGCGATTAGCATATGAATAGAAGGTCCCGGCGTAGGCGAAACAAGTTGCAATGTTTTCCATTCCTGGACCTTGCTTGAGGCACGAAATACTGAATATTCTGCTGTTCCCTCCTATGTAAATTTGCTTTAACAATAAAAAATTGGATGTAGTCATTCTGGCTAAAGAAGAAATTCAGATCCGTTCGATGCGCCGTTGTTTGGATATTGATTTAAACACACCCTAATGTAAATTGATTGTAACACTTGTGGAGGGCGTTTCACTGGAAATACCTTTACGCTGGAAAATCATCTCCAGTGGAATGATTCAAATCATTTATCTATTTTACTGTCTCGGGTTTTGGAATCGAATCAATGTTATACTTTGATATATATTTCGACTCATTGGAACTAAACTGATTGTTGATTTTGATGAAAACACAACAAAGAATGTAACATTCGTATTCCAGTTTCCGTTCGAACCGGTTCTAACCATTCGAACAAGTTGCGTGATTCCCGGTTTCGTCCGTATCCGGTTTGAATTATTTTATTTGAATGAAGTGTGGATTTCGTGATTTTCGCGAATTCAGCAAAGATTTACATCAGAATTTTGATCTGGTGCGGATGTGAAAAGACACTAGCAGAGTCGCCACTCAACCCAGAATACTGAAAAAATCCTGAATTGAAAAGAACAAAGGCCACCAACCTTTTATTACAGTTAATTTAACGATGGCAGTCGATTCTGGCAGTAGGCAATCACATATAGGAGGCTACGTATTTCGAAATGTATGGGCTTGGTTGTATTCAATCTGAAAAGTTTTAGAGATTTTTTGTTATTGCTCAATTAATAAAAATTAAGCCGTAAATCACTATGATATTCGATCCAGGAAAACCAGATAATCAATGTGCATTTGCTGGTCTTATTTATTTCGTGAATGAGTTCATGGTTGAGGATAAACTCTCTAGCTAAGAGTTTCAAAAAAGTCAAGTTAGAAAAGTTTCTTCTTCTTCTAGCATTTCAAGCTTATCGCTTTCACAATTAGCTTACTGCTTGCTGTCAACTTAGTGTTCTAAATGCACTTCCACAGTTATTATTTGTGACCTTTCAATGCCAAGTACCATTTTTGCATTAGTATAATAAATTACATGAAGTACAACCATACCCTATGCCCAGGGAGTCGAGAAATTTTCCTTTACGACCAGACCAGGAATCGAACCCAGCCACCTCCAGCACGATATTGCTTTGTAGTTGTGCCTTTATCGACTGCGCTAAGGGATGACAAAAAGTTAGAGAAGCTGAAGTATTTCCCTTTTGTAATAGAAAAAATAAAATTGGATCAAGTCGAACATTCGACACCGTGGCATTAAATGGAACACGTTTACTAGTGATAGTTTCAAAAAGTGTGTCAGTTTTTTATTCTTTTTTTTTTAAAGTGAACAAATAACATGATGATTTTAATTTTCCAGCTTGTTCGTTTTCAATAATTTAAATCCGATAATTTTAATTTTAAAGTCCCCTAACCATATCTGCCACTGCGGACCTCAACAAGAATAGCTTAATTTACATAGAAGGTTATTCATATATTTTAAATTCAGGTCTTGGCAACGCATCATTTCAGATCACTTAAAACTAGCGTTATTATCTTCCTTTTTCAGTTCTGCGCAAAATGGCGAGAGCCTTTTGCAATCTGAAATTATGGAAATTATGATAATTTAAAATCAAGTTGCATCGAGGTTATTCTGGAGCACTTCAGGGATTGTAATCAGTTTGTAAGCGGGCCCGGTAGCCACATGTGCATTTCTTAGCTTTTAGGATAAAATCTTCAACTTCGTTATTAAGCATGTGTGCATCTCAATATAACATAGCAATGTTCTCGGCAATGCAATGTTTTCCTGCACCTAATACTTTTCAAACTGAATGTTTATTCAGTGATATTTCTGCTGCGAATGCCGAGGAGAAACCCTTATGATGAATTGAGATAATGAGTTCTGGTCCATGGGTAGGAATGAAACAATTGGAAAATCAACGTTTTAAAGCTCGATTCAAAGTAAATCTGGACGCACGGTTTAATACACCACCGCATCTCTGGTGGTTGGAACAAAAAACGTTTGACAGGCATTTGTTGATGTTTCATTGACAAAGAAATTTTCTCGATTGATCGACGCATCTCGAAATAACGGATCATGGAACTTTAGAAAAGAAAATTAATTGTGCACAAACATCTAGAGAATCCTTCGTGGTCTGTCTCAAAAATTGCAAAAGTGTTAAAATTCCCAAAGTCAACGGTGTGTCTTGTAATCAAACGTTACAAGGATACTCTGAGTGTGGATAGAGCACAGCGCATCTATCATAACAGTGGCACTAGGGACAAAGAGCTGAGGAGAAAGGTGTTGAGGTACGTGAAAGGCAACCCAGGTGTCTCCATACGTGATTTGGCAAAGATATACGATTCCAACTTTTCCACCGTGCGTAACATCCTTTCAAGAGAAGGATATGTCATTTTGTGCCAGTGAACATCCGAATCGCTCCCTGAAACAAAATTTAGTGGACCAAGAGCGAGCACCTTTACTATACGAACGAATTTTGACGTAATTTTATGGCTTTATTTTAATGGATGACGATTCATATGTCAAAATGGATTATAAACAAATCCCCGGACGAAAATTTTACCTGGCAACTGGTCGTGGGGATGTCCCGTCCAGGTATAAATTTGTTTTTGCTGATAAGTTTGCTCGCAAACTAATGATTTGGCAAGGAATCTGCAGTTGTGGCCTTAAAACCAAGGATTTTATCACATCTCACTCAATGAAGTCGAAGGTTTACATTGAAGAGTGTCTGAAAAAAGCGGATTTCACCCTTCATTCGGCAACACAAGACCAACGTTATGTTTTGGTCGGATCTAGTCAGCTGCCACTACTCTATGGAGGTACTAGGATGGTATGCTGCAAACAATGTTAATTTCGTCACCAAAGAGATTAATCCTCCGAATTGCCATGTGTTCAGACTGATAGAAAAATATTGGGCAATTGTCAAGCGTAAACTTTGAGGATACGGTAAAGAAGTGACAAATGCACAACAAATACGTTTACAGTGGAATAAGTTCGCCAGTACAGTGTCACCAGCGACTGTGCAGATCATGATGGCATCGATCACAAGTAAAGTGCGACAGTTCGTTCGAAACGGTGAAATGTAATATATTGTTATAAATCGCTTGAAAGCCGACGGCCGGAACCAGGCTTCCGCTCGATGCGCTCTCCCTTCTCCAGAAGTGCCAGAATCTTGTAGATGTTTGCGCGATCGTATCCGGCCGACACCACCGACATTTTTAGGCCCGGATGGAGTAGGTGGTACGAACAAACCATAGATCGAAGATGTTTCACTGTTCTCGCCATAGCTGCCGTAAACAAACTGATGGAGCTGTCCAATTTTCACAGTATATAGGCAACAAGTATACATGGACTCCTGAAATTGCCTTCTCAGCACGTCTTTCGGAGTGAAATTTTGCTTGTCATCACGGTTGGACACCTTTTTCACTTTGTACGCCTTCAGTTATTGCCTCTGCTTCACTTTTTGTACGTTTGATTTCCCAAACTTTGCGAGCCACATTTCGCACAGAAAGAATAGGTTTTTGTTTTTCAATAATGGCTACCACCTTTTTGTCCATTTGTCGGGAGCATACTTTTCGATTTGTTCCACTTCCAAACTTCCGATCCACAGTCATGCGCTGGTCAAATGATTTGCAAACACAAAACACAGTACTTTTTGGTAGTTTTAGTTTCTTGGCAAGATTGCGTCCCGATAAATTCGGTTCAACGCCATTTTACTGAATTTTGGTTTGGTTTACTTTGGTTCAACGCCATTTAACTGAATGCAACACGAATGTTAACATGTTATAGTACGAAATAAAGTGGAGAGTTTCAGCTGTTATATTAGTGAAACGTTTCAGTGATCCGTGAAATAATTCAAAATCTACACTGAAAGAATTGTCCAAAATTTAACGTGGACAGGCTTTAGTGAATTCAGGATACTGTGTTCACTATAGAGTTGCGCAAGCTCGTGGCTCATACTTCTCCTCCAAACGCCGCTTTCATGGTCCTACTATGTCTCCTTAGCACATGTTTTCGAGTACACATGTCCTCCACAAGCATTGTGCACGTCTCATTCCCGTCGAAGACTACACATTTTATTAGTGGCTTGTACACAGTACACTTGTTATGTGGGTTAAATTCACCAGACCTCAATATCTTGTGGAGTCCATAGTAATCACAACTGCTGGCAATGCAGAAGATGGATTCTCAGTCGTATTCCGAATACTGCGGTAAAAGAAAAGCGAAGAGTAGACAGTTAAATAAGAACAAACATAAAAAAATCTTACGAACAAAGCAGATTTGCTAAGTAGGTAACTACCACAGAGATAGAGCGGCAACCTTTTAGCGCTGGCTACCAACGGAGTAATGAAGAGCTTAACCGGAGGAAGACCAAGACCTTTTGCTTTGCAGCGACTTCCATTTACAGAAAATATATGTTGATTGCCCTAAAAAGGACTGAATACTGAAATATTCAAAGTTGTGCTGTTGACAGAATTCTTGTCGGTTATTTTCTTGCTAGCCGCCTTTTTGATGGTAACCTGTCAGACGGGTGACAGGTAACCATAAAAAAGGCGGCTTTTTTTCCGTACGCTTGCGCTTTGAAAAATTATTTTTACTCTTAAAACAACTGTTGAAAAATAAATTACTGGCCCTGAAAAGACTTAGTTTCGAAACCGACACCTAAATATTACTTTTAACAAAGAAGGTTTCCATGCAGGTGGTATTGTGATCCAGTTTACAACACTCTGAACCAACTGGGTAACTTGTTTCATCAGGTTTTGTAAATGGGGCTATACTTTCTCGAAAAACCACAGGAAGCTTTAAGATCAGCAATCAACTAAAATTCAAGAGTGATATGCATAAAAGTTGCCTAACCTATTTAATTATATTTTGATGCAAAAGACTTGCATGGTTATGATAACTCAGTCTATAGTCTCACGCGTATACTGAATATCCGATCGAAAAAGGAATGATCGTTTCGAAAAATTAATCAAAGGTTGTGATGAACATCGCCAGCTAAGTTGACGTCATCAGGTTGCACTTCATCAACAGAGATCTGAAAAGAGCAATACTTTAGCACCGTTGGTAGCTGGTTGATATGGCAGCATGAATGGATTAGGGCCAAAAATTGAATCTTGGGGTAGGAAATTCAGGGCATCAGACGCTTGAAGAAGATGTAATAAACGAAACGTCGGATGTAGAGCAATATCAGATTGTTTGATAGCTTGATGATTATTAAGCCGAGAGAAGTTCCCCTTATTCATAACGATCATTAGTCGAAAGCATATCCAACGAAATTATTTAAGGTGACGTTTGCTACAAAAAAAAGTAGGCCAAAACCATGGCCGATTTGCATCGTCATTTGAAGGCAATAATCTACGAAACTACAAAGATTTCACTTGTCAAACTTTTTCATCAATTTTTACCTGCGCTACAGCATACAATATGAACTAAAATCTAGTTAATTTTCTTAACCTGTTCGACTAACTCTCAGTTAATTTCAGAGTTTGCCCACCATATGCTGTATCCAGTGCTTAATAAAGAGTTTAATTTGCATTGGATTATAAATGAGCTTTCTGTATAATTAAAATAAAGCCAAACCAATACTGCAAATCAATTTTGCATACGCTCGCAAGCTAATCTTGACCTACGTAATCTAAAATCACGCTTAAAATCAGTTCTTGTCCCCCCAACAATCACGCGGTCTTAATTACTGGTTTAATCGGAAAGCCGTTGAGACAAGTGTTGACTACTTCGAAATCCCAGAGAAACTACTTCGAGTTCGGAATATCCTTGTCGCACAAACATCGCCCACAGCCTCCACCATAATGGCATTCAATTTATTGCATCTGCAGTCGTCTGTCCCAATAGAAGTTAGGCAGTCCGACTCTGTTGGTTGCACAAATCTGAAGGAACATGACTTTTCCATCAACATTCACTTCCATCCTTCTACGGAACGCCCAGCCCAAGTAATAGTGGCTGACAAGACAACAACTGCACCGAACAAATAAAGACATGGCCCAATAAATGTCACCGCACTTGGACACATTGTTATCGTAGCTAGTCCAATGCATCTCGGATGGCTATCGGTCGTAATATACGTTTACATGGAACCATTCAACATCACTATCTACGGACGCCAGCTGCTGATGCTCTCGGAACTACACATGTCCCATGACCTTGTTAGGAAAACCATAAAGATGGAGGAAACGTAATGCAAACTGTCATCTCATCAAAACGATTCCCTTTCGTTCTATTACCATTACTGAGCTGTTGCCGTACCCACCCACTCTTGGTGCATCTATTTCCAGGAATACTCCTTAAAGAACATGAGAACGCATGGGCCATCCAACTCAGGCACTAGGACAGCAAGTGCAAAGACACATTACGACAACACAAACATAATCGATTGAATATCCATTTCAAAACCTTAATTGACACATGCAGTGTAGCAGAAAAACTGGACTGAACTGCCACCACCATCATCATCATCGTCGTCATCGTCATCGATGCGATGCAAGCGGAAACTTCAACGCAGTTTTGCACTGTAGTTCACTCACTAAGTGAACCACCAGACAAAAGGCCATGGCGGATGCGGAAATGTACGCGTGGTCGTTCTCGGAACTGGTGGCCTGATGCTCCGATTTATACTGGAATGGAAAATGGTGACATGAAATCCATTATCCACTACGAATCTCGGGAGTGAGCGAACGGGCGAGTCGTTGGCTGGCGCTTTGCAATCAATGAGTGCACGGCATACACACAGACGCACAGAGCCATTTAAGCGAATGTACACAAGGGCATGCACATTCCCCTTTTGCGATGTGTTTCACTTCATTTCCAATGAAAGACCATCCGATGGATAGAATTTAACATCGATGATATGGTGAAATTCCACAGGACAGTTGGAATTGTTGTGTGGAGCTCGGAATCAATCGAGCTGTACAATGTTGAGTCAATTTCTTCAAACTATTTTAAATTCATTAACTTTTTTCATATTTTGCGAAACACAGAAAAACTGCATGGAATCCTAGAAGTCCGCCTGTATGACATTTAAAGCAGAGTAAGAAATAAAAAGGCAATCATCTTTACAGAGCATTTAATAAAATCCGAAATTTTAAAGAATCCTACTTGTATTTTCGAATCAATTTAAACTACATTTTACCTAAATGTCATAAAAATTTCGATTCCCTGAGACCAACAGTGCAAGTGTCCTTTAGAACATAAGAATGAGTTGAAAAGGACGAGAAAATTGATTCAATCGACGCACCTTTTGTCAACATGCGTATGTTTCGGTTTCGGAAGACACAATGTTGAATTAAATCTCATTTCACGTTCCTCTATTTTTTTATTTTGATTTTTGGTTACCCCGAGAGAATAGCCTGCGTGATGGTTCGTTGTAGCAGGGTCAGTCGATCTCAATGAGTACCTTTGGAAGACTACGTCAGAAGGCCGTTTGTCTCCACATGACAAGAGACTGGCGAACCCTTGTCCAGTCAACAAATCATTCGACTGCCTTAGGCTACCTCCTTCCTCCCACAGTTATAGAGCATTAAATCTCGTTTAGTAATCCACATCCGATATCAAATTAAAAAAAATAAAAAAAAAAAAAAAAAACTAAAAAAAAACTAAAACTATAACCCTGCCCATCACCCCCACATCCCACCCTCCACCCACCCACCAAATTCTATACAAATAAATAAAATAAGCCCAAACATTTTCCACCCATTATATTCTCCTTCACAAAACTTTTCATTTTTTTTTTTATATTTTTTAAATAATAATATATCTCAAAAACCTTACCATACATTCATTTAAATTCCCTTTTTTTTTTTCACAAAACAAATTAAAAATTTTAATTTTCACATTTTTCTTTATTTTAATATGAAGTACACTCGATTAAATAAAAACAAAACAAATTCTATAGTCACAAAACAATAATTCGCCAACTACGATAAAAATACATTGGCGCTGTTGCCTGTGGTGCTCTCGGTATGCACCAAGGAATTCATGGCTTTAACAATACGTGGTAATAAAATGTGCATTGGTCTGCGTTCGAATATCAATGCACTCAGACGTACTGTGCTGGACAAAATATATCGTTCACCACATGAACATTGATTTTTCTCACGATATATCAGCTGTTTTAAATGGTAGAGGGTAGGTTTCTTCTGGGCACAGAAAGTATTTTTAAACGACAATATTTTGACTACATGAAAAATGAGGGGATGTGCAAGACCTTCTCAATATTGAATAATGTATTGCTAAGGCTTGAAATACCGCAAAAATGTTTTGAAATGGACAAAACAAATCAGTCACCTGATTTTTTTTATTGAACAGTTACAGTATGCAAAAAAAGTGTATCCACTCTCAGTGATAAATTATATTTCTTCCAAAAAACCCACCAGAAAATTAAAACACGGTTAATCGGTGTTCAGTTTATTATTATTTATGCACAAACAAAGCTAATTCTTGCAGGTTATAAATAAAACAAAAACAAATGCTCTTGCATTTAAGACATGATGCTAAAAAATAGGTTAAAAAATAACGCAAAAAAGTATGTCTACCTCTCTGGCTCACAAAGTTTTAGTACATACTTCGTGTGACCACCTTTGGCTTCAATAACTGCTCGGCATCGTCGTGGCATCGACTCAACAAGCTTAGCAGTTGTTTCCCAGGAGATTTTGTCCCATTCAGTTGAGATTACCTGCCGAAATTGCTGGATGCTTATTGGTTTTTGCTCCTGGACCTTAATTTTTCAAAATTGACCAGAGATGCGCGATCGGAATAAGGTCGGGAGACTGTGCTGGCCACTCCCTAACCTCGATACGCTTTTTCTTGAACTACTGCGAAACCAGCTTTGAGGTGTGCTTCGGATCTCCGTCTTGTTGGAACGTATATCTACATCCCAACTTTAGCTTTTGTGCAGCCGCTTCAAAATGTCCACATAAACCTCCTTGGGCATGATTCCATCAATGAACTCAAGTTCTCCAACCCCGGATGTGGCCATACATTCCCACACCATGACTCTACCTGCAGAAGAAAAAAAAAGCAAAGTCATGCTCAGTTGGTTGAAAAATCAATGTTGGTAAAGTAACTCACCACCGCCATACTTGACTGTAGGCCGCATAAACTCCTTTTTCAAACTTTCACCGGTTCGCCGCCATTTTCGTGTGATGCCATCAGACCCAAATAGCATTACTTTCATCTCGTCTGATCAAATCATCTTATTCCAGTCATAACTGGTCCATGAAATTTGGTCCTGGGCTCACTTCAATCTTTTTTTGACATATTTTGCGAACAACCATGGTTTCTTAAGTGCTACTCTGCCCTTAAGACCTTTCTTATGAAGACAAATTTGGTACACTCAAAAAAATTGACACGTTGTTTCCCCTTGAAACGCTCGTAATTCTTCGTCCATTGCCAAAGACAGTAATAAACACGTGTAATTCACGCAAGAGCTACGCGATTTCCACGTAAATCCACACTCTACTTGAAAATCACATAAATTTTATGTGATTTTTTACGCACAATTTACTGACACGTAATGTTCACCTGATTTTACTGAATTACATTAACATTAACATTAACCTGAACATTAACGTGTTCAGGTGAAAGTAACGTGAAATTTCACGTGGACACAACGTGTCGATTTTTTTGAGTGAACGGATTGTGATGTCAATTGAATGGAAAACTTTCAATCTGTTTTGCAATTTTCGGAGCTGATAGTCCCCGGTCCAGCTCTACCTTCACGATAGCTCTGTCATTTCAGCCAGTTGTCTTTGAAGGACGCCTCGATCGCTTATCTTGTGAGATAGAACCACGCTTTTTGTACATCTGCACAATCCTAGCGACCGTGTCTTAGTGAAGCTGGACAATATATCACGGTAGCTTTTGCCAGTTTTGTGATGTTCAATAATCAAATTTTTGATGCTGATCAAAATTTGTGCTTTTTTGGACATTAACTTAACTATTTTGAAAACTAAACTGCAATTTGAGCACAAAAACTTCAAGAGCACTAAATAACAGCTAGACACAATGTTTACATTCGAGAAAGTTGCAGAAAACTCACTAAAACTCTGTAACACACTTAAATCGTAGTATCCGTTTGGGGATGTAAACTTTTTTTGCGTAATTTTTTACCCTTTTTCATGATTCATCACATAAAATCTCATGAAAAGATATAAACGCCGTATTTTCAATCATAATATGATGAATACATATAAACTGATAAATCACGGAGGAACACTCATCATATTAAACAAATTTACACCAGAAAAACAAAAAAAATGTAAATTGGTTGGGGGTGGATAGACTTGTTTTGCATACTGTATTTCTTTGCCTTTATTCTTCAACTTTGTATACATTTAGTGCTCCTCCTTAGCCTTCAAAACTGCTTCCAATTGACGCGGCATACTTTCGATGAGCTTTTTGAGGTATTACGGATCCATTTGTTCCCAGGCTGTTTCAAAAGCTTCAAAATAGTTATTTTCGTTGGTTACCGATGCCTTGTCCACTTTATCGTCCAGATAATCCCCTAGTCTTTCAATTAGATTTCAATCAGAAGGATTGTGGAGGCCATGCGAGGGTTTTGATTCGGGTTGCTTTCAAGAACGCAGTAGTTATCTTCGTAGTGTGCTTTGGATCGTGGTCCTGCTGAAAGATGTAGTTGATTTCCAGGCCAGTTTTCAAAAGAGACATCACCAAATTTTTGCAGAACAATTCGATGTTTATATTTCCAGTCATGATCCCTTTGATATGTGCCAAATTTCTTACTCCAGACCATGCGGACGCTCCCCAGAGCATGATATTTCAACCTTTATGCTTCATTGTCTGGTGGATTTATCGATGCTCGAGGGCTTCACCAGAAGCTCTCCAAACTCTCGAGCGCAGTTTTTGTTCCAATAGCTCAAACATGCTCTAGTCCGTCCATAAAACCCGTTTCCAGAAGTCTACCGACACAACAGCTTATATGTTGGCAAACTCCAGCTGCTTCTTATGATTCCGTTTGCTAATGAAAGGTCGCTTGGAGGCCAAACAGCTCTTTAATCTACTGTTGTTGAGCCATCAACGAACAGTACGTCGATCAATACTCAGATTAAGCAATCCCTTTCGATGACAATTTCGAATTTATCTTAGCCATTCGAACAATCCTGACATCTTCACGGTGAGTTGTCGAACAATGACGTCCTTGCCCGGATAAGTTTTTCTGTATTCCTTGGCTTTCATATTCCTTTCATATGTGTTTCACAGCCCCAAGTGAAACTGAATATTTTTAGCAATATTCCGGAGAAGAAGACGTTTTCACCAATTTTCTGACATCCAGCGAAATCTGTTTTGCGGACATTTTAAACTTATTGATTAAACACGGAACACAACTTGGTGGGCAAACACCACATCTGCGCTGTTACTTAAACTATCAAAGAAAGCAGTACTCCAAAAATATTAGAACTAGATTTAAAAATATGATCGAGAAATTCGATTTTTGAAGTGTTTGATTTATTTTGTTCAAGAAAAAATATAAATTTTTAGATAAAAACTAATCTGTCAAAAAAAACGCAGTAATATCAATAAACGTGATGGTAATTGCGATGACCCAACCACAGTCATGTTCCTCAGGAAGTTAGGAAAATTATCCCGAGAAAGATGAAAGAAACTTAAATAAAATGAAAAAAAAAACAAAAATCATCCCAGTTGGTAAACAATTGTATCTTAACTTGCAAGAATCTCTTGAGGTCAGCAGAAATCTCTTTATCCAAAAGCTCAAAAAATGCGCATCGCAAATGTTGCAATATTTGCCACCATATCTTCAGAAGGTTTACTTTTTTTGAAAAGGCAGTTTGATCCACAAAGCATTTTATGAAATAAATTTAGCCTCGAGTTTTTTTATATGAGCCATTATCGGACTCCAAACTCAAACTTTTCAACTAATACACAACATCACCTCACGTACACATTGAATTGCGGAGCAAATAAATGTGTTGCATTTTTGCTCCAAGCCAATGTTGGGCAAAATTTGTTCTCCAAGTTACGATCCATTGTGAAAAATTAAACAAAATCATGCGAGTAAGTCGAAGAATCCAACATTTTAAGATAATACAAGCAAATACTGTTAGTCAAATAAGCTGTCCTTAAGAGACAGATTTAAGAGGATGTATAAGAAATCTGGTAATAATTTTGCCAGACGTATCAGAAACACCTGGTTTCCTTTTTATTTGCTGTAAATTTTTTAATTCTGCCTAATTTTTGAAATACCTGTTGAATTGTTTCGCGATGTATAATAAAGTACAAAAATATGAGACTAAATGAGTTGTTTTCCTTTTCCAGCATTGTTTATTGTTGTTCAGAGCGAAGGTAATTTTGGCTTAATGCCGATGTGAAATTACGGGGTTTCCTATTTAATAAACGCTTGACCGGAAGCATGCAAAAGTAGAAAAAATCATGTGAAATTAAGTCTGCTTGGATGTACAAAAACTGAGCAGATCGTCTGACATAAATTTACGCCTGTTATAAGAATTACACGACAATACAATTTTGAAAATAATTTACACGCCAGGGCATTAAATTAAGTTATGAAACACAAACTTTTGTTTTTCAGAAGATTTTATTTTTAACGAAATCCTTATAGTTGCTATTTTCGTACCTCAAACAATTTAAATCTAGGCCTACCATTTTCTGTATTCGAAATATAACACTCATATTTAATTGATCGAATTATATAAGTGAAAAAACCCTGTTTATAACCAAAAGTTTTGTGTAACGATGAATATGAATTACAGCATTACTTCAATGTCACTATGATTTTATTATGTAAGTGAATAAGTTCAATGAGTTTGTCTCGTTGTTTTATTTAGAGCGATCTCTTTCTTGTTGTGCTTTGATCGAAAATGCGTTCTATGCGTCGCTGTTACAGCCTCTCTTGCGATTGGTAGCAACCGGGCGACAACAAGTATCGTTGGCTGAACAATCATGATTTACGTAACCGCTGGGTACTGAGACTCATATATGTAGATTTCCATGTTTGAAATGGTTAGCATTCCAAACAGTTTTTGAACTGTTTAAACATGTTTTCCTGTATTAGCTAGCAACAAACATTTCTCCTGAATCATTTATCTATCTAGTTTAATAAATATTGCATCATTTTTTTCGGGCAGAACTAAGAAGTTTAAAATGAGCCATGCCAAAACGTAACGCTCTAACTTTCGAATTGTTAACCCATAATCTAGAAATGAAAAAAAATCTTCAAACTTATTTTCTCGTAAACTACTATTTATAAATCTTGATAGGGTATGGAATTTTGACATATACTTTAATCTTCAGGGCATATAAAGGCGAAAAACTTTGATGAATTAACCACTTTTCTCAAAGGCTTCGTAACAATATAGGTTGAATGAGCCGAAGTCAGAAGCAAAAGTCGCTTTGAATGGCACTTCCGACACACCCAGTAAAAAAAACTGTGTCTAACGAACTAAAATTGCAGATGATTCATCTCATATAGCAACGTAGTCAGTGTCAGGTTGATCCCTTTTGACAAAAAATGTAACTCACAATTTCAAAAATTAAATCTTGATATACTGAACAAAATAAGCTGTGGTCTTTCGAAAAAGCCGAACAACTATACAATTTCCGTCTCAGTCAATAAAAACCGCTCCCTATTAGGAACATCTTCAACCTATATCCTCTTTCGAATCCACTTGATCAGATCATAGAATGAAATCATACAACTCAGAATTGTCACCGAACAATGCATCGACACAGAAACTCAAAGGCCAACTCCAACCCTCTCCATTTCCTTTCCGAGAACAATACACACTGCATTGTATATTGATCCCGATGTGCTCATCTCGTTGAA
This sequence comes from Aedes koreicus, assembly GCA_024533555.2. NCBI lineage: Eukaryota > Metazoa > Arthropoda > Insecta > Diptera > Culicidae > Aedes > Aedes koreicus. Next base: position 23,814 of record JAHHFK020000752.1, on the reverse strand, counting down.
CTTTTATCCGAACGTTATGTTCACAATCTGAAAAGGACAACGGAATGCTACACTCCGGAGAAAACTAATGACACAAATTGGCCCCCTCAATCGAGAGCCAAGAGAATGCAACGATGTCGGATCAACGCAAACTTGTACACGCTAAAATTTGACAGTCTGTTTTGCTTGTTTTGTCTTAATATCAATTTCGGCTACCAATGCAGGTTTTTATATAATTCTAGGGTTTTTTTTCATAAGGGCGAATCTAAGATTGAGAGATTCTAGCACCATTATAAAACTTTCGAGGGATTCTTTAGTACAGATCGAATCACAACAGTGCTGGCTAGCATACTCTACAAATAGTAGAATGAAAAACGTAAAGGTGATTGGTTTATAATGAAAGAGAGCGAGCCCGGAGAGAATCTCTCAATTGTAGATTCGCCCTAATGAAAAAAAACCCTAGAATTCATGTTTCAATAAAAATGTGAACAGATCATTGCTTGAAAAAAACGTATTTTTATTTAAGTCGCTTGGGTTGAAAAGGGAGGGAATTGACTTTGAACGCTTTCACAGACAAGGAAAATCATTGTAAGGATGCATGTATGAAAAATAATCAATGCCAAACAATTAACAGTCAATACGAAAAAAAGGTGCCATGACTATGGGCATTTTAAACTTGAAGTTGAATGGTTGTCTTTAAAATGGCCATGATGATATTGATTTAAAAAATTTGTGGCGAGAAGTTGACGTAGGTCTAGAATTTAAATTTGCATCTTTTTTCTCAATCATATATCTAATTTTTCTTTAAAAAAAAATTCACAACCGCCGAAACAAACTTTAAATCTTATTTTAGAGACACAGTCTTGAGAAAATGTCAGTCCCGAGTTTCATATTTTGAAACCGGCATCATAATTTTTTTTCAGTTTACCATAATAGACCAAATTTTAAACGCCTTTAGCTTTCACTTCTTTTGTACTGATGCTGCTTACACCAGTAAGTTTGCTTCCTAATGGTGAAGCTAGTTTTTTGCTCGTTGCTGTTACGATTGCTGATTCCCAGAAAAGAGAACGCTTTTTCAATGGCACACAAATCCGACCTCTGTACAAGACACAATGGTATTGTGCTACAATACACCTAGTCACCTAGTTCGAAAAGACTGGATATTATTTCCCAGTTTGGCATTACCGGTGCAGAGAGAACTGATGACTTCTCTCGTCGGTTTATGAGGACTGGTTTACAATTCCGGATATGGAACACGGAGTTTGTTTTTCTTCATTGTACATGAAGTCTTGATACGTTCCGTTACAATGCGTTACAAAACAACAACAACAAAACGCTGTCACTTCCTACTTAATGAGCTAAATATATTTGTTTTACCCTGGCAAGACCTAAATCCCACGGTATTTATCCGATCTATGAAACAATTATAATGTGAAGCTCAATGGAATACCAAAATAGCTGTCATCATGGCCGATTTTCATCGCCACTTTAAACTTTGTAAGGCATAAATCTTCGAAACTGCCACCACTATGAATGGTAATGGTTTCAAACACGGATGGTTCGTGCATTATTTCAGTAGATTAATAAGCAAGCTCACGGCTGTGACCAAAACGCAAATTTTGCATATTCCGTGCATTATGCTATATTTTTGTTAATTTGACGCACATTTACATCAGCAATTCGGCTTGGCACGTATTGGGCGTGGATTCAATATAACCTAAGCTTGAGTTTTTTACTAAGCTTGGAAATGTTATCAGATCATAAGGAAACTGGTTGAGGTTATAATATTTTTCAACACTAATATTCTTGAGATCTTTTTCTCAGTGGAAAAAATAAAATCGGAGAATGCATTAATTTGAATTTTTTTTCAGGGAGCTGAGTCATTTGCAGATAATCCTCGGTAAAGAATCCTTCTAAGGACATACTTATTCGGTAAAATGTCTTTTGTCGAAATCTCTCCTTCATCTACGAAGATTAAAAAGCTTTAAAATAACTAAAAACATTCACAACCGTTTCAGTTATCAGACATTCAATGTGCATGTACTCTAACAATTTTGTTGGAAATACCTTGAGTGGATTGAAAATCTAGATTAAGAATATTGCAGAACCTATTTGCTTATCAACTCTCATCCCGAAAATTTTCCATCAGTTTTATGATCCTTTCTGAAGTTCCTACAGCTCTGGAGAAGATCGATTATTAGCTGTCTAGGTATAAAGGAATTTCAGAGATTAGCGATTTATACAGTTATTATCAATTGGTTTATGGTGCTAAGAAAAAAGACAAATGCCAAGGACTCCATAAGGTCCCTGGCATTGGTATCTCGTCGATATACAGTGGGGGAAATTCGTTTAAACGCAATGTCATTTTAGCGTTTATTTTCAACACAAAAGATCGAGACGAGAAATCAAATATAGTTTGTCATAGCCTATCAGAAGTTTCGTATTTGGGAAAAACAATTTGATTGGAAGTTCATAATGACTTTTGAAAAAATTCCAAAAAAGGTGATTTTGGGGGGGTGGGGGAATTGGTTTAAACGCACTTGTAGTTTTATAAATCAAATCGAATTCACAGTTCAAAAATCAACAATAACAATCAACGGCTGACTCAAGTTCACGAACTGTTTTAGACTGCCTTCCGCCTTTGTAAACCTGTCGTGCCAGGATGCCCCACAAGTTCTCGATAGGATTTAGATCCGGACTACGAGCTGGCCAATCTAGAAGACTGATGTCTCGTTCAGAAAACCATTTCAAAGATTGCTTGCTAACATGAATTGGTGCATTATCCTGTTGAAATACGAAATTTTCCGGCATAACGTCTTCAGTAAACGGGATCAAAACATCTTCCAGAAGCTCCAATGACTTTTCCGAATTCATCCTGGTCGAAATGGTGGCAATAGGGTCATTCCATGAATCGAAAAAGCGGCACAAGACATTAGACACCTCGTCAGAAAAAATAACATTGTCCCATTCCGTAGTCCACGACAAGTATTTTTTAGCGAAATTCAATCTAGCGTTAATGTGAGCCGGTTGAAGATTGTTTTTTTTTTTGTGTGTATTTTAAGTAGCCACATCCATGTAGAATCTGCCGTACACGCCTCTTAGAAATGGAAAGCCCCATTTCTTGCTTGATTTGTGCAGCAGAAAAGTTTCCAGGGTCACCCATTTGTATAATTTGGTTCCGGACACGATTGATAATCTTCGAATTTCCCGTTGTTTTCTTTATTATGCCATACTTGTTGCCTTTTTTCAGCAGGTTCCTGATTGCTGCTTCCGATCTGTGGATCACACGTGCAATTTTGCCATTACTCTAACCGCGACTTTTGAGTTCTCGAACCAGTATTTGCTCCGACTGGCTTAAATACTTTCCTTTACCCATTTTACCGAAAACAAGCAACAACTACCGCGCAACGCAAATTCAAACTCGTGTTTATGGCGGACGAGGGCTATACAATGTAAATATGACAGATTCGCAAGATAACAGTAGCATAGGTACGCTCAATGCGGTTTTACGTTAGTGTGCGTTTAAACGAATTTCCCCTCTAAAATCACCTTTTTTGGATTTTTTCAGAGATCACAATGAACTTCCGTTCAAATTGTGTTCTCAAAAACATAACTACTGATAGGCTTAAGTAAACTGTAAAGCTTGCTTCAGATAGAATTGGAACAAAAACAATTGCCTGTATTTCAGTTATTTATTATTGAATTCAAGATCTTTTTTCATACAAATGTAGCGTTTTCTTCATACTTTTAAGAAAAAATACGGATAAAATTATTCGTCACGGTTTCGAAGGAATTCTCGAATTTTTCCTGTAACACGGCTCATTAGGCGGCGCGAACCTTCTTCGTCCATCGTTTTAGCTGTCTTATTCCACCAGGTCTTCATCTGATTGATGTCTTTGACAACCTTTCCCTTTGCCTTGAGTCTCCTCTTCATGATTGCAAAGTATTTCTCAATAGGGCGGAACTGGGGGCAGTTGGGTGGGTTAAGGTTTTTCGGAACAACCTGGACCCCTTTCTCTGCATACCATTCTTGAACGACTTTGCTGTAATGACAGCTTGCCAAATCTGGCCAAAACATTACGGGATGGTCGTGGGATTGAATGAACGGCAAAATTCGTTTTTGGAGACACTCTTTTTGGTATAGTTCCGACGTCATTGTCTTATTTGTAACGAAAACTTGCGTTTTTTTGCCACAGCTGCAAATGCCGTGAATTTTCGTGCAAATTTGTCGGCAAAAACAAATTTAAATTTGGCTGGAACATCCCTCCGAGCCGTTGCCAAGTAAAATTTTTGACCTGGGATTTGCCCGAAGTCAGCCTTGACATAGGTTTCATCGTCCATTAGAAGACACCCGTCGAACTTGGTCAGCACCTGGTCGTATAGCTTCCGAGCACGGATTTTGGCCACACTATTCTGTTTTATGGTCCGATTTGGCTGTTTGCTAGCTCGATACGACATGATTCCTTCCCGGAGTCGAGTTCTCCTCACGGTACTATGGTTTGCACCGAATTTTCTGGCCAAATCACGGTCCGACAGATCGGGATTCCTCTTAATCGTCTTCAAAATCTTACCACGCAGTTTCCGGTCGACAGTTCCACTCCGACGATTGGCTTGAGGCTTCCGAATCGTCGTCAATGTTTCCTTATACCGTTTGATAATGCGCCATACGGTATTTCTGGGCAATTTCAGCTGTTTAGCTAGCCTAGATGCAGACCACAATGGATTTTCCAAATAACTGTGCACAATTTTTTCCCTTCTTTCGGCTTCCATGTTGATTGTTTACAAAGTACAGTCGATTTGCGGAATGTCAAAAATACATACGTGAAGCTGACAAAATTCCCGACACTTGGGCGCCAAGAACTTCCAAATCCGTTCACCAGGAGCGCCACAATATGAGCAAAAGTTTGTTCCAATTCTAAATGAAGCAAGCCTTATTTGACTTTTTGTTTCGATCTTTTGTATTGGAAATAAACCCAAAAATGACCTTGCGTTTAAACGAATTTCCCCCACTGTAGTAACATCGTGCACTACATGACTAATTCCCCTTTGAATCGAACGGATAAAAATATTTTGCTTCTTTGTTGTCTTGCTTTCGTTCCGCAAAATATGAACAATAGGGAGGAGGCAGTCCAAAGCAACCTATTTAAATCATTCACTTGGGTGCTCTGAGGATACCTCCTTTTCACCGAAATTTGATTTGCTTTAAGTATGTAGTTATAACTTTGATTGTTTACCTAGATACTAGGAAATACATTCAGTAGCAAAAAAAGCCGAGCAAAATTTTGCTTCCAAAACAACGCCATGTTCAACCTTCTGTAACTTTGTCAATCTATCCATCTAGTCAATGAATTTTTGTCTGTCTGTCTGTCTGAACCTTATAGAATCGAAAACTACTGAACCGATCGACGTGAAATTTTGCATGCAAGAGTTTTTGGAGCCGAGGAAGGTTCTTATGATAATAAAACCCCTTCCATCTCTAGAAGGAGGGGGGGGGGGGGGGGCTCCCATAGAAATGAAGCACAAATTTCTGCATAACTCGAAAACTAATCAAGCAAAGGAAATCAAATGTAGCATGTGGGAGTTTTTGAAGGCAATAACTGTTTCTATGATAGTTTGAGACCCCTCCTCTCTCTAGAAATGGAGGCTCTTATACAAATCAAACAGAAGATTCTGCATAACTCGAGAACTAATCAAGCAAATGGAATCAAATTTTGCATATGGGGTTTTCTGGAGGCGAAAAAAGTTTCTATGGTGGTTTGAGACCCCTCCCCTCTCCAAGAAGGAGGCTGTCATACGAATGAAACTGAAATCTCTGCATTACGCTAGATCTAAAAATGCTAATGGAAAAAAAATTTGGCCTGTGGGGATTTTGGAGCAAAGAAATGTTTCTGCGGTAGTTTGAGACCCCTCCTCTTTCTGGTACCGGTTGGGGGGGGGGGGGGGGGGGATGGTTTCATGAGCAAACATGAGAATTCTTCCTACTGTTATAAAAATTTGTATGCAGGGGTTTTTGGGACCGGGAAAGGTTCCTATGATGATTTGAGACTCCTCCCCCGTCTGAAAGGGTGGGGGGGCTTCCATACAAATGAAACACATATTTCTGCCCAACCCGAGAACTAATCAAGAAAATGGAACCAAATTTGGCATGTGGAGGATTTTGAAGGCAAGAAATTTTTCCACGGTGGTTTCAGGCCCCTCCCCTCTTTAGAAAGGAGGGGGGGGGGGGCTATCATACAAATGAAACGCAAATTTCAACCAAACATTGCAATTCTTCCTACTGTAAAGAAAATGTGTATGCAGGGGTTTTCGGGGACGAATAAGGTTCTTATGATAGTTCAACACTTCATCCCCGTCTGGAAGGAGGGGCTCTCATGAAAATTAAACACAAATGTCTGCATACCTCGAGAACTAATCAAGCAACTGGAACCAAATTTGGCATGTGGGGGTTTTGGAGGCAGAATTTTTTTCTATGGTGATTCGAGGCTCCACCCCTCTCCGGAGGGGCGGGGGGCTATCATACAAGTTAAACAGAAATGTCAACAAAACATGAAAATTATCCACGCTACTAAAACACAAAATGTGTATTTCGTAAGGAAAGCAGCATGTTCTGATAGAAGTTTGAACCCTTTGATAGTCAAGAATGGGGGAAGCTTAAGTTTCTTACAGTGATACACATGGACAAGAAGTTAATCTAAGGTTATGCAAGAGAAAATGACGTTCAAACTGACATGATACGGCGTAGTTTGAAGATAAATGATAAATGTGTCAATGAAATGAACAGAACTACTTCTACACAGAAAGAAAAACCATGGTAGAAACTCAAGATCTGAGGGTATAATTAAAAATACACACCTACGTTTCATTTTGCATAAATTACACACATTAGCAAACAAAAATATTTGAACAAAACTCATTCCTAAAAAAAAACTATAAAAGCGCCAGTTCTATTATATTTTCATTCATTTAGTTGCAAGAGTAGCAAGGATCGCACCGGGTTCTGCTAGTTATCAATATTTTTGGCTGAAAATTTGACAACACTATAACCAATGTATAGACCTTATGTGACCAAAATTTGATGTTGATAAAAATTATAAATTAGCAGTTTTCATAACATATGTGAAAAAAGTCGTTTTTGGACATATCACTTTCAAAAATCCGTATTTCTGTGAAAAAATAAGGTAGCATATTTACAATATCACCATAGCCTAAAAAAATATAGAACATGATGTGGACGAAATGTAAAATGTTTCCAATTCGTTTGTGAAAGCTACGTATACAGTATTATACAGTATGATTAGTAGAATTCGCATCGGCTTTTTTTTTTCACCGATATTTCAGCATGGTCAGTATCGAGTGAAAAAGGGAAATACGAATGTTGGTGCGTCAACTTTGACGCCAGCTTTCGTCCAAACCAATTGATGGAAAAAGTTCAAATTTCGTTCACATCATTCCCTATATTTTTTTTGGCTATGGTAAATTTTTTGATATGCAACCTAAATTTTTTACAGTAATATGGATTTTTGAAATTGTTTTGTCCAAACACGAATTTTTTTACACATATTATGAAAACTTCAAATTTATAAATTGTATCAACATGGAATTTTGATCGCATAAGTACTATACGTTGATTATAGTGTTGTCAATTTTTCAGCCAAAAATATTGATATGTGACAAAGTAACAGAAGGTTGAACATGGCGCTTTTTGGGAGCAAAATTCTGCTCGGCATTTGTTTTGCTACTTAGTGTAACGCTGAAAATAATATTATTTATTGTTATTATTCTCATTACGCCAAATGCTCCTCATTTTCTACAAAAAACGATCAGAGGTGTTTACTCAAAAAAACAATTATTATATTGAAGATAACTGTCGCAGTCACTATGGTTTCTTGTCCACCCGTTCCGATATTCTGCGAAGAAATGTATCACTCTTTGTATGCACAAGATGTTGTAGTTTCTTCAAAAAATTATCGTCTTGGTCCGAAGATATTAAAAACAAGACATAGCATAAGCAAGTATCTTTCAAACGTCGTTTTCCAGAAGTACAATTAGTGGAATTATATTTAGTCATATATAATTAAGAAATGTTTCACAAGTTTTAACTATTTGATTCTACTAATTATGTTTTTTTTATCATTCCAAGCGTGAAGTACGTAATTAATTATAATGTTTGGAAATATCTTCTCATCAACATGAGACCCTAGGAGTGGACAGTATTTTCAGCAAGAACCAAAGATATGAAGAGAAAGTACTGATAGTTCCGATAGAGAACGGCAGACTGTGAAAATTGAAAAGAAGCAGTTGAAATTGAGTGGAGGGCTGTTTTGAAAGGCAGTATCCGATCGAGCACACAAGCTTTAACCATGCTACCCCAATGCGCTTCCATTTATCAAAAGTATGGTTTAAATACTATAATTGTTATGTTTGTATTCTCCGTGCGTGGAGTAACGGTTATGATGTAAAAGGAAATGTTCACTCACCATCATTAGGCGCCAAGAGTGGACAGTAATGTTTTGCTAGTATGAAAGACATGAAGAGAAAGTGTTGATAGTACTGTCAGTGTACGGCAGGTTGTGAAAATTGAAATAGAAGTATTGAAAATTGAACGAAGGGCTAGGATATAGCAGTACTCGAACCAAGCACACATTCCTTCAATGCGGGGTAGGTCAAGGCAGGAACAAATCCGCCACCTTGACAGGTAAAAGAATGCGCGCCTAATCGTGCTCATGTACTACCAATTGGTTTGTGATGGTTCTAGCGGTTGTGTGTACACACTCTGCCTTGTTTTCCTACATGGAAGAGAAACTCTCTCCTTTTCGAAACTACACGGCAGGACAATTTGACTCAATTTTGAATCGTTTTTGATTCACTTTTGACGAAAGTGAGTCAAAAACGATTCAAAATTGATTTAAATTATCCCGTCGTGTATCAACACTTTCTCTTCATATCTTTCATTCAAGCATTCATTGTTGGGGCCTCTAGGTGATGAACAAACGTTTCTTTCTACATCATGATTTACATATAAGTCAAGCTGTGTGTATGTTGCAAATTACCAATTTAGTTAAAAATTTTAGTTTGTGCGACTTAAGAAATCTAAGATTGTAAATAAATAAATAAATAAATAAATTATTGATGATATAAGTTATTTCAAAAAATTAACTCACCTCAGAATTTTTCATCAAGGTCAACTCAATTATAATACGCATAGTTGTGATTTTGACCGAGTATTTATTTGTTATCTCTTTTGTTATTTTGGTTTTTTTCAGCCTTAATTATTTAGTGATCAAAAAATGATAATTTGATATCAGAATTTGTTATCAAATAGATAGAAACCATTGCTAGGGTATGTAATTACACTCTTAAATACAGTGCTTTAATTTTCTTATTTCGATGTTACCATGATTATGATTTGAACAAGCCAGCATCGTCGTCTTTGATTTGATATGAGTGTTGACTTTTTCAGAAGTAGAATATAAGATTTATCAAACGTTGGACATTATTAAATGAATAAAATGAAAAAAAAATGCATGAAAACAACTTTTATTCAAAGCCACACATTAAAAGCCACGTTTCGACTCTGTAAGGCTTCCAAAAGGCGTTTTCCTTTTCAAAAAGGTGAGGTTCTTTAATCTTCATTTAGTTTCCTCCCATGCCATTAAAAGTACTTTTAGAAGGCCGAACAGTAGGACTATTTTGCCTCTCGGAAAATCCAAAGAAAAAAATCTGTGGGAAACTTTTGCCACAGCCAAACACATCCTAATGGCTAGGATCTGGTCAATCAGCAAAACTATGCCTAAAAGTTATACGTTTTCAGTCTGGAAGACGAACGAGAAACTTAATTAAAATCTTCAGATCAAACCCCAGCCCGTCAAATGTCGTAAACGCTCTACTTTTGCCTGTTTCAATCTGTTTTCAGTGGAAATTTCACCATATGCATACCATGAGCATCGAAATAAGCACCCTTTGGTAGCCCGAGATTGACTGGCTGTCATCCGAATGTAAAAAGGACTTTTTCGGATACGGTTGTGATAGCTGATATGCTTGGAAGGGGTAAACTCCTCGTAACATAAGAGCATTCAACTCTTTGACCTTTTTCTGCATCTTTTATCAGCTGTCGTTGAATTTAGATCAGGCATACCGGCTTTTCAACGTAAGCGTTCTACTGAAAAATTAAATAAACCTTTTTCTTTCATTTTGGTCAATGTCATGTTGGTATCAGGGGACTTCTGCTTCTGATCCGACCGGCATCAAATTTCACAGAGCAGAGAAGTTCAATTGGCTGGAGACATTTATTTTGAAAAAAATTTCAAGTTCAATTTTCAAGATGTTGAATGGAAATGTCCCTGAAATAAATATGATGGCACCTCAATTGAGTGTGTCAGTCAGGGCACGGACTGGTAATTGCTACTTCGTTTTTCATCTCGGTCAAGCAAATCGTTCGTGTTGAAACAAGTTTTCAACCCATCTGTTTGAGCTCAATCTGCGTGTTTTTCATGAATGAAGCAATTTTATACCTCGTTTGGTATAGGGAGCGCAAAATTAATTACAGTGAAAACAAATTTTGCGGACAAATTTTAACGACAAATTGACCCTAGAAAAAAAGGTGAAAGCTTTAGAAGAAGAAGATGGAAGGATTAGGAATAAAAAGATGAATGTCTTGAAGCATCATTAGTGTGAGTTATAACTGTTTATTCAGCCCAAGTATCAGAACGGATAGTAATAGGTTAGAGAAGTTATTCAGTACCAAGCCATCCAGTGAGCACATTTTATTATTACGGCTGATTGTTTTAAGCAATTAATATTTATTCGGGATTTACTAATAAAATTAAATAAATTTATTTGAATATAACGGGGGATCCGGTATTTTGTCAAAAACATTTCTAAAGCTTTTTCAAACTTCCTGGTTTGGAACTGGATAAGCTCTTGTGCTATTTTTTTTTAGTGCAACGAAGTTTACTGGCTAGTAAGATACTAGATAACTTCTCCAACCTTAAAAAAAACCTTGCTAAGGTTGGCAGAATGAATTTAGCTATGGAATACTATGGACAAGATCGCTTTTCCGGGAAGCGAACAAAATGTGAACAATGCCACGGTGTACAGTTCTGTGAGAAGATCGGGTGTGAAATTGGACGCAAAGGACTTCGACATGGCGATGATTTTTCCTGTTTCTAGTTCAATTTCATAATAAATTGAATAAATAAATAAATAAATATGACCGCAAGAAGGTTTTAGGAAAGAGCGGACTTTTACGTGTGAAGTACGGTTTACAATAAATCCTGTCAGTTCATCTGTTTCGCTGATGACGTGGAAATTGTCAGAAAAACGTTCCAAGCGGTTGTTGATCAGTCATCATGCTGAAACGTGAAACCGGAAAGATTGAACTCAAGGAGAATACGTGGAAGACTAAGTTTCTATTTGCAGAGGGAACTGAGCGTAAAAGACTTCGCATAGGACAAACTGTGATAATCGACAGAGATGAGTTCGAGATGGCAAATAAATTTGTGAACATCGTACCATTTGTGACGTCACATAAAAACTGCAGCAGTGAAATGCATTATTGTCGGAAGTCATGCTTACTCTGGGTTGGATAATGTCACTCCCTGTACTAAGTATACCATGTCGGCTTGATTCACTTAAAATTTTGACGAAATGCTTATTATCTTACAGCGATTTGAACTGCCATTTCTGTTCATGGTATAATAGCAAATTAATTGAGAAGCTATCCTCTTTCAGTTGTTAAACTTTTGTTACGATTTATTAATATTTAAGAAAGTTGTGACCGATGAAAGCCAAAAAAGGAAATCAGGTCACGTGAAAAAAAAAAAGGCAAAATCGTTGAATTTGGCTGAATCTTCCCTAAGGAGTGTCCTCAAACGTTTCCAAGAGCGGAAAACTTTTGTTCGGAAGGATCATAGTAAGCATCTTAGTGAAAATTACGCTCAGCAACTGCATTGGAAGGTAATGAAAACAAAAGGAGGCCTGTATTGTCGGATGGCAACATTGCCATAAAATAAAGTTTCGTGAAAAGAACCATTAGAAAAAATTGTCTATGCATAGACTTTAAATCTAATCGTGCCAGCAAATAACCAAACCGGACGCTACAACAGAGCGGAATGGCTGAACAAGGCGGTTGAAAGTTAAATAGAGAGGTTTTCACGAAGTATCCAGAACGCATACTGATGACCGACAAAACGGAAGAAAAGATGGATTCTGGGTAGTTTATGTGGACATGACTCGATGAGATGCCTACAACTCATATACGTTCGTTTTAGATGATAAGCTCTCCAGAAAATTTGTGATTAAGCAAGCGATTTGAAGCTGCGAATAAAAACGCAGGATTTCGTTACGAACGAGTCGATATACTCAAAGTTTTACAAGGGAGAGTTCCTGAACAAATGCATTCTTACATTCATAAAATGCCCAGTAGAGCTTTGGCCACCGTGACAGTAAGGATATACTTCAGTGGTACAGTGACAACTGGGTGTATTTTTTCAAGGACTCCAACCCAATCAATTGCCCTCAACTTCGCCCAATTGAAAAATATTGGGCAAGCGGAAGCTGAAAAAGTGACTCGTGGTACTCCAGAGATCAAATGATGGTGAAATAAAATGCAGTAAAAATCCTTTATTGCGCAGTTTCTGTTTTAGTTCATCAAATGATACCGAGGTTGAGCTGATTTCTTGCGTCCAGATGTTAATTGATTTAAAAAATGTGTAAAGAATCAAATTCCACCACAAGAAAAAATTCTGAAAAACTCACTAAATCAACCAATCGTATTCAAACTTTCAGATAATAAAACAAAACATATTATTTATCGTTCCCCATGTTTGCTTCATTCAAATTCATTACCGTACCCAAATGCACGAACCTTCCTTTTAACACTACTCATAAGATCTTGTACAACGTTTGGACCAATTGTTTTTTGTGAGGAGATCCATTTTTTCGTCATATCTTTCTCCGATTTCACTTTTTTAGGATGTTTCCGAAGTGCCTGCTTCCTGATGATCCAGTACTTCTCAATTAGCCACAGTTCCGGTGCGTTCGAGGGGTTGTGATGCTTCGGCACGAAATTGACCAACTTGTACCACTCCAGAACATCTTAGCACTCCAGGAAAGTCGTTATTGCCAAATTTGGAAGTCGTCTGCATTGAGTTATCTCAAATTATAATATTCCGCCCACTATATCACAAAACATTTCGATTGGTTCAGCGGATTGGAGATGATGAGATCATTGAGTATAGGACCAAGTCTCCCTCGGTTGGTGCAAAACCGATGAGCTTGGAAATCAATAGAAACATAAAGTTGCGAGAGTGCATGAAATACTTCTAGGGACTCCTATTTCGCCAAATCGGATTACAACGGATAACGGATTAGCATAGATTACTATATTTCGCACTATTTTGCTATCGGGTATAGCGCGTTGTCTATTGTTCGGTGGCGTGAGTGATCGAGTGAAAACAGAAAAAAAAATAAAGCTGCTTCTCGGTGAGGTGTGGCGGCTCGCCGGGTGTGGTGGGCCGGTAGTGGGAATCATAATAATTAATTATGATCCATGCTATTGTTTTGCCATACTCGGCCTGCCATCATATCTTGGAAAGAGTAAACCACTCTACCATTTTGTGACTGGCTTCAACAGAATCCGTACTGTTGGTATAAATCGGTTCAAATCGGAAATTTTCATTTTCATTTTCATTTTCCAGCGTTTGGTTTGGCAAGTTAGTCCAAAGCCGATGATGAACGAGGGGTAATGGCGAACTAGTCTATTCAGACTACATGAACTCCATGGGAAGGGAGAGGGATAGGTTATGGTGGGTGGTTAAGGGTTGGTGTTTTGAACCCGTCAAAATACTGCAAAAATAAAATCCTTAAATCGTTTATTAACAATTCCGTACTACAATTAGTAACGGCAAAATTATAAAAACGATATCAAAATGGAATCAGTTACTTACTATGTGAAATGATACTTATCTGACTGTCCCGATTGTTCCTGATTGTTCCTGGTTGTTCGAAGCCTTTCCATAAGAATATACGATTTGGTCACGGCTGTCGGGTAGAACGCATATATAAATTATAATATTTATTTGAATTTTCTGCACCTGAAACATCAGGAAATATTATAAGTTGCTCACAATCATGATCAAAACACTCACCCTTTTCGATAGTGAAACGAACAATAAGATTATGAATGATACCAACTAAATAGGTATAGTTGATGTTAAATCAAACACAATTAGAGAATAAACAACAATGAAAAAATTGCCAAGCGAATTAAAAGTGCACTTTTTGTCGTTTCCTTAAATTATTTGATATCAGGTATTTGTAGATTGTTCGTAGCTTCGACTTAGAGTGGATTGCGACTAAACCCACCAGTATCACACCTGTTTCAGTGCCTTCAAATAAACGTATTATGACGTGGCAATTTAAAGAAAGCAGAATGTGATACTATCACTGCTGATCATGTTCTTGGTCTCCCATGACGGTCTTTTACATGAGATTAGTACTCTTACCTACGACAAGGTGACAACCATGATCTTTGAGAGGGAGAAATTGCTTCAAATCGGAAATTGGTACTTATATCTAAATGTTTCACTAGACAGCTTATCGTTTACCAAAACTAACCCTGCTGCCACCCTGCTGTCCTGCTATCCAACATCTCAGAGATTTCTCGTGGATTTGTAGAGGTGTGCTCAGCTTTCAATAAAGCGAGTATCACAAATCACATATTTCTACCCTTTCCTTATTTGACCTGCATTCGGCGAGGCCAGCGCCGGTATTGCCTTAGTTTAAGATCACCAGTTTTTACAAATTGAGGATGTGTGTTAGTCCCAAGAACCATCTGTTGGTTCTCTGTGTAATTCCAGCTGATCTGGCAAAAACAGAGTAGAACCTTTGGGTGATCAAATATACTCATGCTCATCTCGAACTGAACTGTTTGAATTCTTCTTAAAAGCTTTCACTACCCCCTTGTGCTCCGTTCCACTATATTTGTTTTTTTTTTTTTTTTGTTTTTTTCGTCAAACAATCAATCGTAGACTACATTCATGTTCTTATATCCTTTAATTACTTAATGTATTGAAATATTTTTTCAGTTTTGTACGAAGCATGCTAAGGTCAATCATTTCACTATGTTGATTATAAGCATTCATCGTCTGATTTAATGGTCCGAATTTAGTGTAATTTTTACGATGGTGATCTAAAGCGAACGAATTTCGATTACGTAGTTGTCGTCTAGGCACATAAAAGTTTAATTTTGACAATAATTCAGTTGAATCTATTCGTTGCGAAACGAGGTCGTTAACAAATGAGACCATAGCATAATCTCGACGCTCTTTCAATGATTGAAAGTTGATCAACAAGCAACGTCCTTCATTTGAAGGGAGGGTAAATTCAGTCCATCCTAACCTACGTAGTGCGTGTAACAAAAACTACTTTTGAATTGACTCTATACGCTTATCGTGCTTTTTTATATGAGGTGACCAAACAACACTGCAGTATTCTAATATTGACCTCACAAAAGAAATACATAATGATTTGATTGTATAAGGGTCTTGGAAGTTGTGGCCAAAACGTTTTATGAAATTAAGCATATTGCTTGCTCTATGAATTAATGTGTTATAATGATCTACAAATGTCAATTTAGTATCTAAAACTATTCCTAAACCTCTTATTTTATCACATTTTTTTCGGCTCCTGGGACTGATTGGATCAAGTTCAACTTGCTTAAGAACCTCCCAGACGTCGCAAAGAGGTGCATGTTGCACTTGTTTAATCAGTTTCTGGAACTCAACATTGTACCGGATGATTGGAGACGGGTGAGAGTTATTGCCATTCAAAAACCTGGTAAGCCCGCTTCCGACCACAACTCCTATCGAGCCATCGCGATGTTATCTTGTATTCGAATGTTGTTGGAGGAAACGATCCTCTTCCGTCTGGACAAATGGGTTGAGACGAACAACCTGCTTTTAGATACCCAATATGGTTTCCGTAGGAGTAAGGGAACGAACGACTGTCTCGCGTTGCTTTCCACAGATATTCATTTAGCTTTTGCTAAAAAAGAGCAAATGGCTTCTGTATTCTTGGATATCAAGGGGGCTTTTGATTCAGTATCTGTCGAAGTTCTTTCAGATAAACTCCACGCTTGTGGCTTTTCACAATTAATGAATAATTTTTTGTACAATTTGCTGTCAGAGAAATATGTGAGCTTTTCTCATGGAAACTCTACAGCTTTCCGATTTAGCTACATGGGTCTCCCCCAGGGATCATGTTTAAGCCCCCTTTTGTAAAATGTTTATGTCAAAGACATTGACAGTTGTCTAAGTGACAACTGTATGTTGAGACAACTTGCAGATGACGGCGTAGTGTCTGTCACGGGACCCAATGGGGTCGATCTGCAAGGACCCTTACAGGATACCTTAGACAATTTGTCTACGTGGGCTCAAGAGCTAGGTATCGAATTCTCTACGGAGAAAACTGAGTTGGTAGTTTTTTCTAGGAAGCATAACCCAGCACAACCGAAGCTTCAAATTTGGGGTACACCGATAACTCATTCCATGTCATTTAAATATCTTGGGATATGGTTCGATTCAAAGTGCACCTGGAGATCCCACATTGAGTATCTGAAGCGAAAATGCCAGCAAAGGATTGACTTTCTCTGCACAATTACCGGGACCTGGTGGGGAGCACATCCACAAGATCTTCTAACGTTGTACCGGACAACGATTTTGTCGGTTATAGAATAGTTTTTGTTTTCAGTCAGCGGCTCGGTCGCGCATCATTAAACTGGAACGTATTCAGTATCGGTGTCTACGTATAGCGTTACGTTGCATGCACTCGACTCACACCATGAGTCTTGAAGTTTTTTTTTATCTGTGTTTGTGTGTTTCTTTTCTTCTTTCTCAAAAATGTTCAAGTTAAAAGAAAACCAAATATTGTATAGTTATACGTTTTTTGACAATTTGGAATTTAAAATAAATGTGTTATGAAAACCATACTTAAAATTCCCGCCCATCTTCCCATCCTTAAAATTTTAATTCCTATTAACCTCGAGATAACCGCGAGTAATCGGTTCTATCCTTCTAACTTTAGTTTTAAGATAACTGATGTATATAAATATGAAAACTTGGCTCTGTAAAGTTGATTCAATTTAGCCTGTACAAATAAATGATTCATAAAAAAATATCACATTTTTTAATATTTTAAATTCCCAAAAGATACTGAAATACTTGGCGTGCTTCGTTTTCGACAATAAGTTATAAGATTACATTTTTTCATTTAGTTCTAACAAGCTTTTACAACACCATACATAAAAGACCTAGATTTCATTCTGAAATACATTTATATCATCATCATTTCTTATTTCAAAACACAGTTTCATATCGTCAGTATATATAAGAACTCTTAGATTTTTTTTCAATATAATCATTAACATATAAGATAAAGAGAGTGGACCTAAGTGTGAACCTTGAGGAACACCAGATGTGACTTTAATAGGATTTGATTTTTTATCATTGAATCTAACTATTTGCTGGAGATCAGTTAATTACAACTTAATGCGATGCATGTTGTACGGATGCCTGACCACAATCCCGCAAAAATGGTTTATGAACGTGTTTACTCGAGATTTTAATTGAAATGAAAAATTTCATTTGAAATAATTGATGTGTGGCGTAAGAAATGATATGTTAACATAAATAACTGTCAAAAAAAAAAGAAAAATGTTTTTGCTATAAATCTATAACGTAAAGTATTTCCATTTATCTTATTATTTGACATCATATTCGAAGAACTACATCTCTAATTAATTTTAGTGGATCGCAAGAACATTGATTTCCCAAAAGTAGTTCGTTACCGTCAGAAGTTTGAGAACCCTTAGATCTGAGGACAACTTTTAGCGAGTGAACAAAAAATTGCAATAAAGCAACATTTCAAAGCATTGTTCGATGACAAAGTTCGAGTGGCAGGACACGTCATTTCAAGTTTTTCAAATTTGTGTGAACCTTTCACAGTCATAATCTGCTCACTGAACCGTACTTCTATCGACTTAAGGTTGGATATTCTTGTTTCTAAAACTTTCTTTGAAACGGCGATTAAAACTAATTGAATCAAGGACATGCACCGTCACCAAACTCAGGTGAGCCATTGGCAGCATCTTTATTCGTACGATTCTGGTCGGCCATCCTTCCGAGCAGTTCATTGGTTCCGGCCTTTTCATACAACACAGCCGGCCGGTTGATATAATCGCATGCTTAGAGAAAAGTTACCCGTCTATTTCACCCAGCCAACAGTGACTTCATTTGAATGTTGACACTAGCAGTGAGTGCTAACTGCATCAAGCTGTACGCTTTGGCAACTTTTGGCACGAAAATGGCTCCGGCCACTGCCTTCTGTGTTGCGTGGCGTTTGCTTTTTGTTCAGTTGTTAGTAAATAGTTTTTGTCGGTTGGCAGTTAGGAACAAGAGAAATGAACAGACGTCTCCCGCCAAAGTCACCCGAAGAGTTTAAAACCAGTCAGAGCAAAAACGCAGTGTCGGTGGATTGTGAAATTGTGCTTCCGGCTAAACTTTCCAGCTGAGCTGTCATCATATTTATAGTTTGCTATATCAATATACTGTTTAGGAAATTTCCCCCCGGGATTAAAAAGTTTGAAATTTATGCTACTACCGAAGCGGTGGAGATTTTCACTGACGGCAATCTTCACCACCCGCCTCTCCGTCATATGCCAGGTATCGGTTTTTCCTGCTGTTTATGAACTGCTGGTGAATGGAGCAAGTTTTTATAAAGAATTTAATAAGGCTTCTAGCATCGTTGACTTTGGTTGTCTGCAAGAGGGAAGAGGATTAGAGCTCAAATTTCCACAGTGGCTGGCTGCTAGCATAAAACGTTTCAAAATCCATCGCAATTCACTCGTGCTTCTTTTGACGCTAATCTACCGGTCTTCTGAACTAGTCGAGTACTATCAAATTATGAGCAAATTTTAATCACCAAAGTTGATCTTCCCATAACACAGAACGACCTGGCCTTGTACCTGGCTGCGACTTGTCATAATCAATTAAAGTTTTAATATATGGATGGTTTAACGATTTTTCAATTATACCACGGGGAATCGTTTCGAAAAAGTTGGACGACGTGCTGGAAAGGCGGTCAGTCTGTTCATCAGTTAATCAAATCGATACTAAGGGCGATCTAAATGTGGTTAACCAACCAGAGGAGGATTAGCTGAATAAATTTCGGATTGAAGAAGTACAGTCCTGAAGCTGCCAGAACTCGATTACCGGATTGAGACGTAGACGGCAAAAAGTGTCGTTTATATGATTGATGGTCCAACGAGAGGGAGTATTTACGAGCTTTGAGTGTGCTGAGTGAGCTGATGAACAATACAGCTAATCGCTTTATTTGGATGGACCTTGGCTCGTGAAAATTGTATGCGGTTGGAAGCAGATGTTTGATGTGTTATTTATTGGATTCAGGAGGGTTATTATGGTATTGATTCAGTCCATTATGAAAATGGTTATGCTATATTTGGAAGTAACTGAGCAGTTTTATGCTATTATGACTTCATTAACGGGTGGCCTCCAAATAACGGGAATGGCTTCAATATTTTCTAACAGAACACTAATGCTTTCAGAGAAATATGACATTGTATGAATGAATCCTTACAATATTCAGAAAATTTTAACACACACACACGCACACACACGCACACGCACACATACACACACACACCCCCCCCCCCCCCCCCCCCCCCCCCCCCCCCCCCCACCTCCCTGTCCAGTCATCCCGCCCCCCCTACCGCCCCCGCGGTCGCGACCGCAACCTTCATACGACCCCCCACCACCACCGAAACAGCGCCCACGCACCACCTCGGCCCCTCTGCCCCCGCACCCGCGCCCCCCCCCACCATACACACACTCTCCACCCCCCCCCTCTCTCTTATTACACCCCCGGCCACCAAAGACCCCCCCCTAAATAATAGATATATAACCCCCCTCTCCCCCCTATTTACACCAGACCCCGTCCCCCGGACCTCCATCCATCTCGCTCGTACTCGGCACGAATTTGAAACGGAGGGTATCCAAAACCCCCAGATACACGGATAACAAATCAGAACTGTGAAATTCCAGTGCCGCTGGATGATCCAGCAATACGGTGACAAATCTTTCGTTCTGAACTACGAAAGCTACTTTCTCCTGTCCAAGTCCCAGATTCTCGGAAAAGACTGTTTCTACACCAAGGACAAATCCACAACTCCTTCAACGGTTAAATACAAATTCAAGCACACTTTCGAACAAACAATGATGCTATACATCGCAATTTTTGGTAAGGGGAGTTCTGAGCCGTGGTTCAAACCAGGTGGATTGGCTATCAACCAGTAGGTCTACGAAACAGACTGTTTGTTTCTCATCCCGTTCCTTCAGAAGCATCACTCGGATGGCGACTACATGTTTTGGCCGGACAAAGCATCATCATACTACACGAGGAAGACGGTAACGTTCCTGAAGAGCCAAATAATACCATTTATGCCAAAAGACCGGAATCAAACTAATCTGCCGCAGTGTCGCCCTATCGAGGATGTTTTGGTCTAATGAGCTCCACTGCATACAAGGGTAATTGGAAGGCCAAGGATACGAAGCAACATCATCAACAGGATTAGAAGCGGCATCCGAGAAATTGATGTGGCAGCTGTCCGGCGGTCATAAACTATCATCAGGACCAAAAATGATCAAATTTTATATAAAATTAATCAGATTGAACTGAACTTCTTTGTTGTTGTTTTTCCATTTCCGCAATTTGGTGGCCATCCGTTAATAAAGATCCCCTTATAAGTGTCAGATATCACATTTTATGTTAGGGGCTATGCATAAACCACGTAGACTTTTTTTTGGGGGGAGGGAGGGTTTGACCAAAGTCTACGCTCCATACAAAATTTCAAAAAATTGTATGCAGAAAAGTCTGCGAGGTGGGAGGTGGGGTCTGAGATTTTCAAAAATTAGTCTACGTGGTTTATGAACTGGCCCTTATTGATATTTTTGGCAAATTATCATCATATAGTTTCATATTTGGGTTTTGTAAGTTTCATATTTGAGTTAAAACGCACATATTATTACCTATAGGGGAAGGAGCCTATTGATCTAAAATTGAATCTTTTGATGAAAATCGCTTTTCTCTAATATTTTCATAAAACTAGTGTGTCATTTGGTCGATGATAATGTTTATATTTGGTTTTAGGAGAAAAAAAATTGATGAAATAATCCTTCACTCTAGATCTAAGCAAAGGTCCATTTTTTTCCTATTGTAAGCTTATGTGTTTTTATAATAAATATGCAACGAAAATACTTCCGGGGAAATTAATCTTCCGGTCCGCCTCTAAGCATCTTGCCATGAAGTATCAGGTGCCTGTCGATCTGCCAAATTTGAAAGACATCTGCATTGATTTATCTCAAATTATTATAATCCGTCCTCTATATCACAAAACATTGCGATTGGTTGAGCGGATTGGAGATACTGAAATTATTGGATGTAGGACCAAGTCTCCGCCAGTTGGTGCTAATCCGATGAGCTTGGACACCAATAGAAGCATAAAGTTGCCAGAAGGTACAAATGCATCTACGGACTCTACGGACCAGGTCTCTCAATCGTAGTTTTGGAAGGATTAGCGTGGAATCTTGAGAAGCACAGAAAAAATGAATTTCAACAGGTGCGTAAAATTTACCCTCGTTCGGTTGTAAGTCAAAACAAACGTAAATAACGAAATCGGTTGCAAACTTTCATACAGCAGACTAGATTCAGGCGTTATCTGGCTTAAATTTAGGAGAAACATCCCATGAACTTATGCCAAATCTAGCATTTCATACTATTATGTGCATGAAATAACGCAGAAAACTACACATTTCTTTCAAACTGTGAGCTTCTTCTTTTTTTATCCGTTTATTTTCCGTCGGCCTATTCCCTCACAACGTGGTGACAACCATCTACGCCATGAAGACGACTCCACTTCTACTCTATTGATACGGATATTAAGTACAACAGTGAGGTGGTTTGTGAGGAGCGATTGTAAAACTTTAAAGTTTACAAAAAAAGAGCACTCGAAACTGAAGAAGTCTGTAAGTCACAGACGAAGTAGGCCTATCTGTCAAAGGATAAGCTTTCTATAGTGGAATTCAACAAAGTTTGCTCGCGTTTACTAGTGATAGTTTGAAAAGGTGTTTTAGTGTTTATTCTTCGATTTTATTTTTTTTAAGTGATCGAGTGAAGTGTAAATTTTATGTAAGGAGGATCCTGCTGGGGGGTTTTCAAGTTCTCAGCTTAAGCGCCAGACGACAAGGTCGTCTGCCAAGAGCTCCGGATCAAAAATGCCCAGCTAGCATCGTATATGCCCGCTAACAGAATCCACCTCCCACTGCTTCCAACCACCAAACCAAATCCCCAAGAAAAAACAAATACTTTCCCAAAATTGCTTCACAAATTTTCTGAATCACTCTTTAGCCAAATAAGTTCAAGTTATCTGATTTGCATAGAGAAAAAAATACTTTATTTAAGACGAAACAAAAACACCGTGGAAGGGGAAAAACAAACTTAGTGGATTCCAAATTGGCGATCATTAGTTTTGATTGTTTTTAATTTTGTAGTTATTTCAAACAAGGTTATACAATACCCTGCTCTGTCTCCTAGGAGAGTTAGCTTTGCTCTGATCAACCATCGGCTGTTCTCCCGGAGCTATCCAACGGTACCGAACTTGCCGATGATCACTCAGTCCCTGCTTGTGACGTCACTCCCTGTTGTGTTCGTTCTACGTGAGTCCCCTTAAGTCGCTAACCCTACTTTCTTCCCCTACTACATACAATAGTTTTTTCCCTACTCGTATCCCGTGTGTTGGTGTTCAGAGGTTCGCGTACTTACGGTTGCAGCTGTTTGACGATTCGATACCTGTCCCAGCCCCCCCTGGGTGGTAATATCGATGTGTTGACGGTCGATGATGATGGGACTCGGTTGACGACGAGAAACCGATCGTGAACGTGAGACAGACTCTGGCGGTTCACGAGGTGGTGCCGAGGTTCGGCCACGTGGAGGAGGAAAACGATTGAGCAAGCGTGCACTGCGGATTGAAAATCAGCGTGATTGTTTTCCCAAGCTGAGCGACTGCGTTGGTACCGTACGGAGGGCCTCCGATTTCGGGACGTGAGTCAGGCGGTTTACGCTGGAGTTGGTGGTCTTTCCCCTTGAGGAGCAATCCACGTAATCCGCAATCACGTATAGCGTGTGATGCACGTGGGCCGAGCACCTTATCGATGACCAACGGTCTCCGAATGTACCTATAGTGGTACGCAACCACGAGGCGGTACCACCAAAACGGTCGCTTCGGTCTGTCACCGACGGAAACCGATGAAATTCGATCGGATCCGCAATCGCACTTGCCTACAATTTCGTAGCGTCGAAATCCAAGATGGCTTTGCCACCCAGTGTGGCTGCTACTATCTCGGATCTTGTTTCCGACTTTTTTTTTCCTCTTCTGTCGACTCACCTTTTCCCTTGCTGATCTTTTTTAAATTTACTATTTTAATTTTCGACTCACGATTTAATTTTGCTATTAATGACTTGAAAATTTTTTAACTATTCGCAACTTTTTTTCTCACTGCACTTTATTTTTTTTTTTAACTTTTAACTTGCTAGCTCGGCGGTCCAAAAGGGAAAGGTCGAGTTGGTCTTCCAGACCAACCAAGAAACTTCTCCTTTCCTTTACTTCTCCCTTCGTTATACCTCTATATAGTCTCTATATCATACATAGGTATATAATGGTTTCCGGTACTCCCTTGAAGTTCAACTTTATCATTAGGATTTTCC